>SSNR01000018.1:366716-400043 GCA_006937965.1 Callopanchax toddi
TTTTTTTTTTTTTTTTTTTTTTTTTTTTTTAGAATATCTAATTTAACATAAAATGAATTATTTTAGGACAGAAAACTAAACTAGAACAGATAGACTTTACCTGCAAGGCAGAACTATTTTCCTGATGTGAATGTTCTTCTATCCAAAGCTTCCCTCTAGTGGTGCGTTCAGGTACCTGCTGTTTGATCATTCATAGTCTGTTTAAATTTGACCTAGACATGTTGGAGCAGATAAAACACAGAGATTTAGGAAACACTGAACCACAGCGCTCTGAGGATGGTGTGCTACTACACACTAGTTCAAAAACAGAATCAAATACAAGAAGCGTCAGGAGCTGAAGGAGATTTCTGACTCTAATCTGCCTTCATAGATGCAGGCAGTGAGAGAAGGGAAGACGGAGGAAGTAGTGCAGATTAAAGAGGACATAAACAACATCTACGCACACTGGATACTGAACTGTCGGCTGTGAGTTTCTTTGGAAGATGAGTAACAGCTCTGGAGGTTTGAGCTACCTCTCGTTCAGATTCATCAAATTATTTATTTATCCATTCATTCTGATCAATAAAACTCATCTTTGTAAATAAATAAAAGAATACATCTATTCAGTTAAATCACTTGGTCTTTAAAGGAGCTTGTTTAATCCGACATAAACCTTTGATCCAACAGCGGTATTCGTTTTTCTGAGCAGAGCCTAAATGAAAACTGGGCGAAGTGATGCATAAAAAAATGTCCAAAGCTAATCTAGCTTGAATTTTCAATGTATCTTTAATTTGGTTGAAACATTTCAGACTAAAAACACCAACATCTAGAAGACCAAGATGAAAGTTCAAACAGAATGCACACGTTATGACATCTGAGACTGGAAAGAATCAAATCCCACTGTCGGAATGAAGTTTTACCTTCTAGAAAGTTCCACTTTAGAGTCATCAGCTGACAGAATATTTTCCCAAAAGCCTTAGGGAGCACCATGATGTTTATTGGTCAGTGTGAGATGGGCCTTTGTGTTGATTTTGGTCAGGAGAGGGTTTGACCTCTGACCTTAGTCTTAACCAAGTGAGCCCTGCAGTGCTTTAGATGTTCTTGGTTCTTGTATTGTTGATTGTTGTGTTCCGTCCCTGTTAGTGTTTCCCTTCGTTTCCTCCACAGGTGCTCTCCCTTTGTAATCACACCACCTGCGTCTTGTTTCACTAACACCAAGGACTCCAGCTCATCTCCCTGTTGGATCCTTGCCGTTTGTGTTTTGTTCTGTTGTTACTGGTCTAATAAAGCTTTTTACATCAACCTGCCTCTGCTGATGCCTTGCCTACACTTGGTTCCTTTGGCAAAAACCAACAATTTCTTTAGAATGGGGCACTTGAGATTTTGTTTAGCTTACTTCACATTGTCAGTTTCTATTGAAGTTCTTTCTTATTTCTACATATACTGAACTCAGCTTTACAATTAATTCACAATTTAACAGGGGCAATTACTTTTCCACATACCGGCTTGTCATGACCGGGGTAGTGCAAGACCCAGACGGAGGCAGGAACAGGTGAGGTTAAACACAAAACATTGCTGCCAGGACACATGAGGCTGCAACACAAGGAACCGACAGGGAGTGACTGAACTAAACAGCATATATATATAGAGAGAGGAGCTAATCAAGGAGACGAGACACACCTGGAGGGGATTAGTGCAGGACACAGGAGGAGGAACACAGGCACGAACTGGACACCAGGGGGCAGAACATGACACGGATTGGTTTGGATGTTTTTTTCTTTAATAAATGAAGTCATTTGAAATGTGCATTTTTATATTTACTCAGGTTATCTTTGATTGTTTATTGATCTGAAACATTTAAGAATGACGAGTCAGCAACACATCTGAAAGGGGGCTAATACTTTTTAACAGCAGGGAGGGACTAACGCTGTCCATGGTGCTGAACAGCCACTTTGTGACGTTTCACAGTAAAAACCTCTTTATGACTTTAAGTCATCTTATTTATATTGCGCTTTTTTTAATTTATTATCATGAATAATAACAATAATAATGTTTAATTGATAACAGAACTCCCTGTGACTCCTCGCCCTGTCCCGCGCCCCCCGGCCCGCAGACAGCAGCTGCACCGTACCAGCCTGTGTCTGTGTCAGGGCTTTCCTCTGTTTTGCTGCATTTTGATGTCGCTCAGCGGATGAAACCGACCTCCCTGCTCCGAGGCACCGCCTGATTCCACTTGAACAGCACCATGGCTGATTCTACGCGGTGGTTCGCGGCGGGAATTGCGTTATTGTGTATTTTTGGAGCGGCAGAACCCAAGAAGATCGTCAAATGTCCTTCAGGGTGCTCCTGCTCCAAGGAGAACATCATCTGCGTCGGGACGTCACTGATCCCCCGAACCGTACCGAGTGAGAGCAACTCCCTGTGAGTAAAGCTGCATTCAGGGTGAGAACCAGGGACTCGGGTTTGGCTCTTTATGTGTTATTTGTGTGCTTTTCAACAGAAGCATAGTGAACGGAACCATAGCAGAGATCTCAGAGGGGATGTTCACACTTATGCCTTCTCTTCAGCTGCTGTAAGTGCAGTTCCTGCTGGTTAATATTTAACAGAATCATTTATCAATGCAAACATTAGAGGCTTCATGTGAGTTTATTTCTCATCTACAGGCTTCTAAATTCCAATTCGTTGTCCACAATTAAAGACGACGCGTTCTCTGGTCTGTCTCACCTGGAGTATCTGTGAGTGTGATCAAAGAAACACTTCTGCATGATTATTTTAATAACATTTTTCTACACATCTCACTGAAGTTGTTCAGGTTCATCAGACCCCACATGGACATAATTAGAGGATGCACCTCCAATATGATCAAATGTAATATAGATTATTTTTCTGCATCTCTAAAAACATAGGTTCATAGAGGGAAACAAGATCGAAACAATCACCAAAAATGCCTTCCGAGGTCTGCGAGCTCTGACTCATCTGTAAGTCGACTTTATTTCTCCTCATTAATCACACAGCAGTTCTGCTTCTTCTTCTTCTTTTTTTAAAATGCATTTCATGCAGGCAGAAAAAACAGCTGATGCTGCAACTTGGATAAAATATAGTCATGATAAACAAAAAGGGCTTTTATTGTCTGCCTGTGCTTTAGCTCCCTCGCAAACAACAAGATGAGGTTCCTGCCAAGAGATCTCTTCTCTGACTTGGACTCTCTGCTGGAACTGTGAGTAAGCAGTTGTGGAGTCAGCAGTGTGTGTGTGTGTGTGTGTGTGTGTGTGTGTGTGTGTGTGTGTGTGTGTGTGTGTTTATTTTTTTCCATTACGCGTTCCAAATTGATTTACTTTCAGTGGTGACCTGATCAGGTGTAACTCCTGGCTTGTCATGATTCCTCTGATCCAGAGATCTGAGAGGAAACTCGTTCCAGTGCAGCTGTGAGAACAAGTGGCTGATGACGTGGCTGAAAAACACCAACGCCACAGTATCAGATGTCCTCTGCGCAGGTCCCAGCGATATGAAGGGCAGGCGGCTCAACGACCTTCCCATTCCACCCGGCAAATGCATTTCTACAGGTAACAGAACGAGAGCAGCAGCAGCAGTGGCTCAGAGAAGAAAATCATTAATGATGATTGAACAGATTACAGCCACGCAAAAACAAGCAGCGTCAAGGTCAGCTGGTTTCACGTGCTCATAAATAAAAGTCCACAGCTTGCTTCATGAATTTGAGCGATCACAGGTCAACATAAAGACAACAATCATGGGTTTCTGTGGTGCATTTAGTTTCTTACATTCAGCGTAATTTCAGTTTGGTTTGTGTTATTTGGTTTCTTGCATCCTATTTGTAGTTCTCTCACTTCCACTTGGTTGCTCAGCTCTTCACCTGTGTTACATCTGTAGCCACTCACCTGCAATCGCTCTACTATTTAAGCCACCCTGAGCAATCCTTCTGTTTGTCAAATCTGACAACAAACAGCTGAAATCTTCTGTGGAACTAGAAAATATCCCAGGGTTGTTAAATCTTTCATCTGTAGCACTTTTCCGAGGTCTCCTCGGTGCAGAGCGGACCCTAAAAACACAAAAACATCAAAAACGGAGCTAAAAAAGTTGGATGATAGTAGCTGAGAGTCAGTCACAACTCACACTCTGACCACTAAGAGATTGAGTTATAACCACAGCCATGTTTCCATCGTTTCCCTTCATAAGCTGATATATATATATATATATATATATATATATATATATATATATATGTTTATTATAAGACAATGCACAGCGATAGATACAGTGAATCGAATACAGAACATAGAAATCTTGTACATGTCTTCTTTTCCCTTGTTTTTTCTTTCCATCTTTACATTTTAACATCTAAGAGACAATAGACATCACACACCCACAAGTGCACACATACAAAAAATAAATAAATAAATAAAATTAAAATAATTATAAAGGGGAGGGGAGGATGGAAGCAGAGGTATGGGAGATTGGATGGGTCTCACAGAGATTCAAAAAAGTTTAGAAACGGTTGCCATTTCTTATAAAATCTATCTGGGCAGCCATGTCTGGAGTATCTAATTTTTTCAATTTTCAGAAATGACATTACATCGTTGATCCAGTGTGTGGTTGAGGGGGAGGAGGGGTTTTCCAAGTCAAAAGGCGAGATCATAAGCTGATCTTAGTGAAACAGCTGCAGATCATATGTGCTCCTTTAAGGGCTGCTGAGCCTTTCGTTTAGCATTCATTCCTTCTCCGTGGCAGACGTTAAACACTGTTGTGATCACAATAAAACCACTGAAGATGCAAGTTGCAAGACATTATAGGTTAATAATTCATGTTAAATATATACGACCCCATATACTGTGCATTATGCATTTTTCAAGATGTGCAGAGCGCTGACATCACATAATCTGTAATAGTCACAGAGCTACTTTTGTTGTTTGCAAACTGTGTATAGAAGCACACAGTAGCAAATGCAAAATACAAATGCTAATGAAAGGCTTGCCTGGTTAAGTGCTGATAATGTCATTTAAAGTTCGAGATCACTGAAAGGGTCAAACGTTTTTCTTGTTCCAGACTTCGTGCGACATCAGTCCATCCCTATTCAGTCCATGTCTGCAGACATCTTCTCCTTTAAAGACGATATCTTCGTGGCGCTGGCTGCCCCGAACTCCAACAGCTGTGTGATCATGGAGTGGGATCACATTGAAATGAATTTCAGAAAGTTTGACAACATAACAGGTTTGACTTTCTTCCTTTTGCTATTATCCTCATAAAAATATATAAATAATTCTAATCTTTTACCTGAAGCCAAACTACTTTTAAATTTAGATGCAACCTGCAAAGTTTCCTGATTGCAAAAAAAAGCTCTTAGTTTTAAACAAAAGTATTGTTGAACGTCACCTTTTTTGTGCCAAGATTCAGCCTTTCACATATGATTTCATGGTAAATTCAGCTAAACTAACCTTTGAACAAGTTGAATTCAGAAGCTGCAGGGAGCCTAGGAGTTTTGGAGCAAATAAATAAAAAAAGAAGCACCTCCAGATTTTTCATCTGCAGCTATTGTACATTATATAAAACCTGTTTCCAAAATAAGACATTCCTCCTTTTTAAGGACAAGTAAAGCTCTGGGTCATTAATGGGGATTAAGACAGAAAACGACCTGAGCTCACTCAGCAGAACGCTGAGCTCGGCTGAACAGAGCTGTGAACGTCATGCAGAGTAAGCCATAGTAATGGGCATCAGAGAGAAGTGCTGCTGCTGTTACATCAGTCAAGATGACTACTGAGCTCTTTTCTGCACCGCCGCAGAAAAGTGTTCAATTCCTTAAAAAGCTCTTAGAAAAAAACAAAATTATGATTTTTATTTCACTTGTACAGCAGCAAATCTGTTGATCAATTTCTGTCCTGATCATAACTGTTAAATATAAAAAGTTTCATTTTTGTTTTTCATTCAATTGAAATTTAACTCCAATTTCTTAAATGATTAAATCAGAAAAAAAGGAGAAATAATATAGCTCTTGTCTGTTTGATTGACACCCAGAACAAAAGCAAAGAATAAAATAAATAACAATAATTATTATATCATCAAAGTAAATGTGCTTACTTTGTATCCAAATATTTGAATTGATCATTCTTTAGAGTATTCACATGTTTTGTGTATTTTCTTAATGTTCAATGCTTTTTTTAATTAGATTTTTTTAGGGATTTAAATTTGCTCTACCAAGTTGTTGATTAGATCATTAAAGAGTTAAGGCCCTACCTAAAAAAGTCCCAGAAAAATCACACTAACTGGTCAGTCACAGTGTGATAACTACAACTTAAAAGTCACAGTTGAGGTGAGCATCATACAGTAGATAAATGAGGAAAACTTTAATCTTTTGGTGTGAATTCTAAGCTGTGGAGGCTTTTCAGAAACTTAAAATACGTAGAAAGGAAAACTGAATTAAGGTTTGTGAGAATTCTTGTTTTAGGAGGAACAGATAAGTCTCACAGACAGGTTAAAGCTCAGATGTTTGGTCTTTATTTCTAGTAGATTATATGAATTTAAGAGAATAAAATGTATATTCTGATTATTATTATTACCTCTGACCTTCTTCTTCTTCACAGGGAAGTCTGTTGTTGGATGTAAGTCCTTCCTGATCGACACCCACGTGTTGATAATCGTCACCCAGCTTTTTGGCGGTTCCCACATTTTCAAGTTTGATGAGCAACAAAACAAATTTGTAAAGTTTCAAACCATTGAGGTCTTCAACATATCAAAGCCAAACGACATGGAGGTCTTCCAGATGGATGGTGACTGGTACTTTCTGATTGTGGACAGTTCCAAGGCAGGCCTGTCTACTCTCTACAAGTGGGCCAACCAACCGGATCGCAATGAAACTGGTTTCTACTCATACCAGTTTCTCCATGAATGGTTCCGTGACACAGATGCTGAGCTGGTCAAAGTGGATGGGAAGTTTTATCTGATCTTAGCCAGTCGTTCCCAGTCACCAGTCATCTACCTGTGGAACAAGAGCACCCTGAAGTTCGTCGTCCACGGTGAAATCACAAATATGGATGACGTGGTGTCCGTCAAAGCTTTTCGGGTGGAGGGCGACTTGTATCTGGCTCTGGCTTGCTACATCGGTGACTCCAAAGTGGTCAAGTGGGTCAACAAGCAGTTCACTGAGGTCCAGGCTCTCCCTTCTCGAGGAGCGATGATCCTCCAGCCTTTCACCTTCTCAGACAGACACTATCTCGCTCTAGGCAGCGATTACTCTTTCACGCAGATCTACCTCTGGGATGCAGAGACCAAAACCTTCCACAAGTTCAAGGATGTTTATGTGCAATCACCGCGCTCGTTCACGGTGGTGACCACCGACCGGAGGAGCTTCATCTTCTCCTCCAGCCTCAAGGGAAAATCCATGGTGTTTGAGCACATATTTGTAGATTTAAGCTTGTAAATGACCAGATCACCAAGATTGATCATGTGCTACAAAGGAATCTCACATGCTGTATAATCATACTTATGCAATCGGATTTATAATCTTTGGTCAAGATTTCTACAAATTACAGATGTGTAAGACCACAGTTTAAGCTGATGCCTGGAAATTTATAACTGAAGTGATTAATGCATGAAAAATAATGTTATGGCAAATCTGATGCATCTTTGAAATCCTGACAAGCAAATCAGGGAGCTCAGACATATTTCCAGAGAGGATGTATGAAGGTGTACCTGCCTCTAACATCAAATCCTCTCATTCCCACATGTTTGTGGTGTTTGAGGATTGTGCCACAGTTCCAGGTATTTCTGTCAAATTTGATCCTCTAGAAAAAAGAGAAGCTGTGAACTGTGAAGTCATCTACTAACTGCAACTGATGACTACAAATTGCAAACATGGCGTTCTTCTTTATCATGATTAAAAATAATGCAGTAGATAAATAGTATGAGCCTAATACCGCTATGATTATGTTACTGAGTGCCTGACTAATAGCAAAACTATGTGCTGTTTATTTCTATGCAAAGTGTATAACACCGACTGTTTGTACAGAGTTATAATAAGACGTTTTGTGCTGATGTAATAAAATTAAAATGCTGTTTTGAAGAGAATATTTTCATTAAGTGCGGGATTCTTTTCTTTTTCCAGATCTGTTACAGATTTTGTTTACAGACTAATGTTAATAACTGCTGTGAATGTTAAACTGTGCTATTTGTGGACTGTCTGCCAGTGAAAAGTTATTAAATGGTAACTTAGCAATATGGGTTTGTAATATTGCAACGTCAAGAGAAATCCTTATTGTTCTTCCAGCAGTTTCCATGTCTGACACAGTGGTAATGTATGTACTGGATGTCTTATTAACCCTAAAGCAGCTATTAAAACTTGGACAGACCCAGGTCTAATGTATGGGTTTTGTATTTCATGAATTTTGTCCTCTCTAAGACACAGTGTAACATGATCATGAAGCAAAAGCAGCAGGATCCTGCTGACAGGCTGCATTTCTCATGTCTGTTACTTTTAATTTGCAGCAGATGAATGACGATTGTTTCATTGTTAATAATAACTTTTGGTGTCAACTCTTATTCATGTAAAGTCAGCAGCATTGATAACATCCAATGACTTTACTGTCAAAGTCTAAGATGAAATTTATAATTATAGAGTGTTAATAAACTAAGGTGGACATTAAAAACCATAAAGAAGAGTTTCAAAGTGCTTTAATACCATTTTGGATCTCTAAAACCTCACGCAGAGTTTATTAGTAGTGGGAGCAAGGAGAAACATCTTTATTATCAATGGATTTTCTTTGTTGATGCAGGCTCTTAATGCATGACTTTATCAGGTTCAAGGAACACAATATTTAATTTTCAAATGACCACCAGAGACCTTTTGGTCTGTGGTTTGACTCTCTGAAATATATGCCTAAAGAAAGCCATTATACAGGTACATCTCACCAACATGGATTCTATGCTCTTCCTCCAGACTCTGGGACCTTGATTTCCAAACGACATGCAAAATTTAGTTTTATCTGAAAAGAGAACTTTGGACCTCTGAGCAACAGGCCAGCTCTTTTGTAGCTGTGAGACGCTTTTGATGTTTTCTGTGTTTCAGGAGCATCTTGACATGAGGAATGCTACGTTTGTAGGATTCATGTGTGGCTCCTGCTACGCTGACTCCAGTCTCAGTCCACTCCTTGTGAAACTCCCCTAAATTCATGAATGGGTTTTGCATTACAATCCCCTCAAGGCTGTGGTTATCCCTATTGCTGGTGCACCTTTTCCTACTTTCTCATTTCACTCAACTTTCTATGAATATGCTTGGATACAGCACTCTGTAAACCTCCACTGACCTCTGTAAACCAGGTGTTTTCAGTTGATTAGCTGAGTCAGGTGTGACACCCACCCATGTGTTTCCAAAATTTAACTTTTTCACATTATTCAGATTTTGGGTTTCCGTTATCTATAAGTGACAAATCCTCAAAATGACAAGAAATAAAGGCTTGCAAATTTTAATTCCATGTATAATGAATCTATTTGAGTTTCACTTTCTAAGATGAATGACAGAAAACATTGAACTTTTTCATTATACCATGACAGCGGTTTTTATAGGTTTTTTGTTTATTTTTATAAATTATATTTTGACTTTAATTCATTTGCATTCAACATGAGTTTCGCCCCACTGTATTCCCACTCATTTGAACATTTACGTGAAATAAATACACCATGAAGTGAACTTCAAGTTCTCAGCTGCCAGGGAGCCCAGGCTGATAAAACTTTGATTTACGAGCGGCCCTGAATGCATCATGACGCTACTGTCTCACGTCGAGATGGAGCGGAAGTGATGCGAGTCGTGTCCTCCATCAGCTAATCCATGTCAGCGATGGAAAATGTCTCAGAATTCAGCAAAACTAAAGCCGCGGAGCAAAGATAAAAGCCAGCTGGTGTTTTTGAGCCTTTAATCGGTTGTGAGATGGACTCGACCCGGAGGAGCGAGAGTGACTGGCAGGGGCTGCTCAGTGAGGTGAGACCGGACAAACACGGAGGAAACGCGCTAATATACACACTGACGCTGTGGTAACAGAGTACTGTCTTTTCAGGGTTTATTTTTGGTTTTAAATTGTTTTGTTAGATTCATAGACGGTTAAGGTGTATTAATAAATGGGCACAAAGCTGCTGCCGTTTTTTGAACGTGTTTAGGGAAGTTAATATTGTTTTTTCTTGTACCTGCAGCTTCATACCTTAATCTAAACAAGCTGTTTGTGCAGGTAATGACTCATCACCAGTACTTTCAGCTGGTATCATTAAAGTAGTCCACTGAAATCGAGAAGTTTTGATCTATTTATGTTTTCACTTGGGGATTCCCATTTGATAAAGCAACATTGTTAGGTAGATAAGTCGTGTTTTATTCATACACTGATCTGAGACCTGGAGCTATTATTTATAAAATAAAAACAACACTTTAATGATGGATTTTAGTTAAATATTAGCCTCCCTCTCGATGTCAGTGTCATTTTGAAAACATTGTAAATTTCAACCATTGACTGTTTCTGCTGAACTTTTTCTATTTAAATTTTTTTTGTTATTGTTCTTATTTTATTTTTATTTTTTTTTCAACGATTGAGATACTGGTATTCTGCAGACAATTAAAATGACTCTTCTTATTTTAAAATTAATTTGACTATTTCTTAAACTTTTGCTCAATATTTTTTATTTAACCATTTAGAACATGTTGCTAGTTTTTTCTTAATTTTATAAAACTTTTTGTTAAAGTCTCAGGTTTAGGCTGCAAAGGTGTGTTCTTTTATTTTATTTTTTTTTAAAAAGGCACAAAACACATTTCACCAGAGGACCAGGAGCAACAGGGGACTGATGATCTTAAAACAGCTCCAGCTGATGGTGTGACCCCTCCCCCTTCATCCACTGACAGCTCTGGACTTTAGGTCTGGTTGCCATGGTCACCAAGGACTGTTCCCTTCATATTTTCCTCATTCTGTGATGTCGTCGCAGTTTTGGTCCTGACCCATCATATTTGAATTACAGTATGTCCTTATTTGCTAATAGTGTTTAAAAACATGTTTATAATCATATCCATAGCTGCTATTACAGTTTTTAACTATAAAGTATATAAATGTGTGGGATCAATAAAGTTATTCTATTCTAAAATATTAAGTTATTTTAAAACAATGTGTCACAAAAATAACCAAAATAAAAAATTAATGATTAAAATGTCATGCTCATTTGGACCTTGGTACATCTAAGAGAAACTGGCTGGTTGATGGTACTGCTCTTCCTTGTGCGTTGGTGTGAAAATGATCTGTTAAATTGGATTTAACCAGACTACTGTATTTGAAACTGAAAGTTAGTATAAAGTTTCTATTTCAAGAGGACAGAACACTTGAGTACTTCTCTTACTTGAAAATAACTGATTCATTCGTTTGTTTTGATGTTTTCATATAAATTGATGCTCGATCAGCTTCTTCAATCACTGAGATTAGTTTATGTCCACAGGTCCTGTCTAATCCACTGATAGAAAAATCTACTGCATATATCTGAGATTTTTATTGGTCTCGTATTGTATTACATTTGCTTTTAGAATTACACAAAAAATGATGCATTTCTACTGTTTACAGGAAAAGTTTGTCAGCCAGGTTGACTTTAAAATGTTACCTCAAAAACATAAAGCAAATGGTCTCTTTAATTGGATGATAAATCAAGGCCTGTTAAAATTTCCAGTTTGTCTTCATAGAATTATTTCCAACATTTCAGAAAAAAACTGTTAAATCAAACGTTATTTGGCTTCACAAATATGCGTACCAGAAGATGTTGTGGTTTTATTGTGAGAGTGAATGTTTTTGTTTCATTCCTAATTATCTAAAATTGACCTTTTTTAAAATTAACATAAAAATTGTTTTTCTGTGCAGTTCCTAGTCTGTAAGCGTAAGCTGGAGAGTAAAAAAGAGGCTCTCCTGATTCTGTCTAAAGAGTTGGACACCTGCCAGCAGGAGAGAGATCAGTACAAGCTGATGGCCAATCAGCTCCGTGAACGCCACCAGGCTCTCAAAAAGAAGTACAGAGAACTCATTGTAAGGTCAACTTGGAACAGAATACAATAGCACACATTAATTGTTTTAAATGTTTAGGGAAATTATTTTTTGATTTGTTTTTATGACCAACAGGATGGAGATCCTTCTCTACCTCCTGAAAAAAGAAACCAAGTGAGTTGTATCTTCTGCTGTTTGTATGATACAGGTTAAAAAATAAAGTTGACTAAGACACTGCAGATAAGCAGCAGAATAATTTGCTCGCATAGAGTGTCTGTGCTTGCTGACATGAGGCCTGTGCTGACCAGATGAGACAGCGTTGACGATGGTGTTAATGCTGCCGAGTCACGCTGCCTCCTGCTGGAGAACCTGTGCTTTGTTGGAAAAATAAAATCACAGTTTTTCTTCATGTACCATCACTCTGTTGGTTTCCCACATAGGTGAATTTAGCTCAGCTGCTGAGAGATTCAAGAGAAAAGAGCAGCCAGCTTTCTGAGGAAGTCAAGGAGCTCAAACAGAGACTGGTGGAAGCTCAGGGCGATAACAAGGTATGCTGGCAAACACCAGCGTCGAGCTAAAATCAATGTTGACTGCTAAATAAAGGTTGGTGTTGTTAACCCTGTTTGTTCTTGCAGCTCCTACGGATGACCATCACTAAACAGAGGCTGGGAGACGAGGAGGTGGGAGTGAGACACTTTCCTGCACATGAGAGAGAAGATCTGGTGAAGCAGCTGGAACAAGCAAGAGAACAGGTGAGAACTGATTGCTGGATTCATATTCACTAACGGTTTGTCATGGCTTCATTAGCTCACTCTGACATTTGGGGGAAAAAAGGATAGAGTAGTTGTTGTTTAAAGCCATGTATTCAATTTTACCCCATGTGTGTACCCGCTGCAGAACGAGGTGCTGGAGCACAGCGTGAAGTCGCTAACTGACGAGCTCCAGGACGTTCGAGCAGAGCGGGACGTATTCCAGCAGAAGGCTCATCGGCTCAACGTTGAAATGAATCAAATCCTTGGGAACGATGAGATTCGGATTCTAGACATAGACGCACTCTGCATGGAGAACAGGTTGGAAAATTTTAAAAATAAAGACATTTTTACCAGAAACTCTTTGATTTAGTAGAATATATACAACAGGACTTCTGCTGGCTGATTATTTTCCTCATTGATGCTTTTGAATTCAATATCTTACAGATATTTGCACGAGCGACTAAACCAATTTCAAGAAGAGGTTAATCTGCTCAAATGCAACCTGGTAAAGTACAAGGTATCTACATTTTCTTTACATGTTTTCATTCAGCCTCTCCACATAATGTCCAATAATCTCTGAAAACATTCCCCTTTTCGTCCAACGTACTTCAGACTGCTCTGGAGAGCAGGAAGAACTCTAAAATGAGCGGCAAACCCAACAGCAGCGCTCTGACTGGAGTTCTTTCTGCCAAACAAGGTCAGAAGACTCTCCTTTTTAAGACTTTCTCACATTTTAGAGCTTAATATGCTCTCATGCAGTTACTAAAAACCTCACAATATGTTTGCAGTGAAGGAGCTGCTGCTGTCAGAGGAAAACGGCTGCAGTTTGCCGGTGACGCCTCAGTCCATTTCAGACCTGAAGTCTCTGGCCACAGCTCTGCTGGAAACGATCCACGAGAAGAACATGGTGATCCAGCACCAACGGCAAATCAACAAGTACCCAAACTCACACTGGGCTTTAGATTGTTGGTTGTTGAGTCTAACTTTTGCAGGGTTATCATTCTGACGTCTCTTTTTTTAAAACTTCTTGTTAGGATTCTTGGAAATCGAGTAGCAGAGCTGGAGAAGAAGCTAAAATCTCTTGAGATGTCTGGATTATGGAGCCTTCCAGGTGGTTATTAGCGTCTCTGTGATGCACTTTGTCACTAATCTGTGGTCTATTTGCAATAAATTATTCTTCTACTTTTTTTCCTTCTTGCTACCTGGAGGCCTGACTTATAATGTATCATTGGGAGTATTTGGAAGTATGTTCCACTACTTATGACGCTATAAATCTCATTTTCCTAAATTTCTCCTCATATCTGCCATCATTTACTAATCTATAGGTAGTTTTATCATTTTAAGTGCTGCACTTTATGGTAAATAAGTCTATTAAAACCTTGATTTGGATGTTTTTGTGGTAATAGGAGGAAAAGACACCATCATCCTGAACACACACAAACCTGAACAAGTCGAATTTCCTGAACAAGAAGGTGAATATTCAGTGGAAATCTGTGTGTTTTTTAAATGGTCTAGATTCTTGTGGGTTTTTTTTTATATTATTGTCCGTTCTGTTCTTGCAGGTGTAAAGGATTCTGAAAATACACAACAAAACACACCAGATGTTCCAAACCCAAACCCAGTCTGTGAAACACCAGCTCTGCCCGGTTTTCAGGAAGATGAACCGTCACAATCCAACAGTGAAACATCGCAGCAGAGCGAGTCACAGCAGCCGGCTGAGGAAGAGCCATCTAACCCTCAGGCAGAAACTACAAGTGATGAAGAGTTTCATGAAAGTAATCAATCGCAAATCAAAAAGGATTTTGCTGCTTTATCAACAAAGGATGAGCGTCTGAGTGACTCCGCTGCTGATGTGGCAGATCTGAGCGAACTCCATCCATCATCAGATCTCTGCCAGCTGTCAGAAAGCTCTGAGCCAATCAGAAGAGGAGGAGGAGATGAGTCAGAAGAACACACTGGAGAACTGGAAACGGAGTCCACTGTAAAAGATGAAATTAATGATAAAGTTTTTCCTACATCTGCATTAGAAAAGCAGCAGGTCTTCACCCAGTCAAACCAGGATGTCAGTAGCAGTCAGGAGGCACAAAGTCTTCCAGGAAACGCTCATCTGTCTCAAAGTGTTTAAAGAAAAATAACTTTTCATCCTGTAGCTCCATCTTTAAAACAGCACATCCTGCCTGTAGGACGTCCAAACCTGTGTGTGATCATCGAACATTTGATCTCCTTTAACATGTTTAAGGTTGAAACATAGCACATAAGGGCTTCAGCCAGCAGACTTCCTCCTGAAAATCACTGATAGAGAAACTCAACTCGACAGCGAAGAAGAGTCTGATTTTATTTCAGTATTAAATCGTGATCCTGCTGCTAATTCTGGATACACAGATGGAAATTTTGTTTCATAAAGGAAACAAAATGCACTTGCTACTCTTGAGTGATAGTGTTATTTATTATTAGAATATTTGTGAAAAACATTTAGTTTCTGTATATATGTATTACCTCTATAATCTCCAAGAAAACTGCAAAAATCTTTATTGATAACAAACACAATGACATGAACCATGGTAGGAATTCATTTTATTTATTTTCATACAAAACATAAAAACACAAACACTTTTTTAGATGTGATGTTTCTTTTTTCTTGCTAGCAGATGTCATTAAGGACTTGCAGTCTTAAAAATGATCCCACAGAGGTTATTTTCACATCTTTCTAAGCACTGCTTTGCTGCAAACCATTTAATTCATTAAAGATATTGAAGAATCTTCTGCTGTAACTGTTTTGAATTATGTTTAAAGTAGAAACATGTGGCCAGATGTGTTATTTTAATCTTTCACTGTATTTTATAATGATCTATGGGTTAGTGGCTTTAAAATGTGTAAAAAAAATTAGAATAACCATGTTTTTATAAGTAATACTAACAAAGGATATAAGGACTCTAGTAGAGATTACAAAATATGATGTGATTTATTTCAGATAAGACCTGAATGGTCTACATTTATCAGGTTTTTATTGGTAAAATAACAAAGACTTGTTAATCAGTTGTAGGCAAAGAATTTCTGGGAGTTTGAATAAAATCTCTCAAGTAGTTCATGACATATTCTAACAAATACATACAGATGGACTAAAATATCACCTGCTTTTCAGCAGAAGCCTGAATTTGACATTAAAGACATTTTCAGAGGATCAATCATTGAAATTCTTCCACAAGAATGTTTTAAAAGATTTCAGTTTGCTTAAAAGTCCAACCATCTGCACTTCCTACATGAAAAATGTGCTGTTTCTAATGTTTTATATGTTGTTGGACAATTTTTATTGGTAACATACAAAAGTACATAGACCAAACAGGGAACAGACATCAAGTCTACAGCTGTGCTCACTAGTGTGAGTCTAGTTTCTCCTCAGCCCTCTCATATACACCTTGTGTTGTGTGCTCCACAGACTGGGGGAGGACATCCCAATAATACAGCAGGCAAGCCTTCGACCTGCATTCCCATGCAGCAGACTGCCAGCATCCCCTCCGCTCCCTAAGTCGTCTATCCTTTCATGAACCACCACAGCTCTTCCAATCACAGACAGTCCTCCAAACAGCGTTGCCTCTGATTCTCTCTGATCAATGATTTTTCCTTGCTGAGCCACAAAGTTACCAAAGTCTCCTGGGTGATTGGGGTGATTCACACTGCTTGGGTTGTAGTGGCCTCCGGTGGAGTCACATCCCCGGCCCAGGTCTCCATACTGATGGATGTGCACAGCTCTAGGCTGTGGAGGGCCCTCGGTGGTGGGGAAACCACTGAACCGGAGAAGGACTTGGAGTTTTCCCTGGAGCTCCTGTTTGAAGAGCACCTGACCGTAGACTTTGGGCAGACCCTCAGGGAGTGAAGTGCTGGGTCTCACTTTGCAGGATGCATACAGAGTACCATTGTGCTGGGAGAGCTCTGGTGGAACCAGAGTATCAGTGTGTTCTGAGGCACACTGGAGGCCTGCCAGCAAGATCAGCAGTGCACTTTCCAGCATTCTGACCTAAAACATTCACAAAAACAAGACAATCAATGTAAAATCACCTGGAAAAGAACCAGATGTTTCACTGAAGCATACAGCTGCTTGTTTACAGAATGTTCTAGTCCTCTGATAAGACATTACATCACTGTTTTCTCACAACCATGAACTTTTACTAAATCAGTCCACGGATTTACGTTAGTAGATTCAGAATAAAAATAAAATTAACATCTTTGAAACTAAAGTCTAAAAGCAAATACACTGGCTGTTCACATCTGGCAAACATAATGACGTCATCAAATAAAAACGATGCGCGCACTAAGCTAAAGTTACTCTTACCCGTCGAGGCGCGCGATCACCGTAAAAAACAGACTCAAAACGGAGTTTTTGTTCTGGAAAAAAAGGAGATCCCGATGCTAAAGTCTCATAAGAGTCCCAAACACTAGGAGCAGTCGGGGGCGGAGCTGTGTGTGCGTGTGTTGTTGAGATTGCGTGCTTGTGGGGGAAAAAAAAAACATCGATTACAAAAGCGTTTACTTTGTCAAACACACTCATAAACACACATGCAGACTCCTATATACAAGGATCCGGAGCTGCTGCACTTGGTCAGCTCCAGGTTCATCAACTTTATGAATAGCATCACCAGGTTATTCCATCTGTGAATTTCTTCTTCCAGATGATAATACTGGGATTTATTGGGCTCGAATTGACACAGTTCTTAAGGGAAGATGGGATATCCTTTCCACACGTGTACTGTTCACAGCAGAGTCCAGCTGCAAATGTTGATTTCTGTCTGTGTAGCCTCCGGGACAGGAGGTGGCGCTGTCACAGCCTCTAATACAGAGAAAACACATTAGCACAGGAATCAGGAAACCGAGTTAGTTATCTTTTTTGCCCAGCGGCATTGTGTCGGTGGAAAAGATAAACTACCTTTCCCCACAAATATGTCCAAAAGGCATCGTCTGGATTTGGGTGATGACTACTCGTCCAGCAAGAAGAGATCCGATGGGTGAGTGAAACGCAAGCGTTTGTTTATCCGCTTTAAAAAAAAGTAGCTACAAGCTAGATTAGCTAACAAGCAGCAAGAACCGAAACAAAATATATTCTATTAACGACGTAGCTTTTAATTAGTACATTTATGTTATTGTCATCTGAATGGACCCCCGAGGTGTGTTTTTAAATGCTAGTTACATTGTGCGGGACCTCTTGGCGCTGATTGTTTGCTTGCTCAAGCGTTTTATCGACGTTTGGCTGCACGTGCTTGGCTAATGTTAACTTAGCCGGCTGCTAAGATCCTTCTAAAATGGTTGAATGTTTTCTTTGTTTAGACTCTAAATTAGTGTTAAAAGTGTGTTTTTATAAACATTATTACGATACCATTGAAAATCTAAACGGATTAATTTGTGAACCTTGCTGTAGCTTAATGAATTAAAAACTTGGTGAAAACCTGCACACAGCCGATTGACACAGTCAGCATCGGCAAGACTTTGTTTTTACCAGCTATGAGTACATTCAAGGACATTATCATTGCCAGTGAAACCTCAAGTACTTGGCATATTTTCTGTACAGTAACGCAATATATCAACACTAACAAGCAAAATAAACTTAAGTAAATACTTTTGTAGGCCGCACGGTAGAGGGTCGGTGTGTGTTATGATTGGAAAGAGACTGCAGATGAAAAATAATGTCGATTTCCTAAAAAAAAAAAAAAAAAGAAAGAAAAAGTAAATGTGTGTGTATAATTGCTTGGGTACTGAATATCATTATATAGTAGAGTTGACCACAAATCTTCATTGTGTACATATGGTGAGTATAGAGACGGATTTACCAGCCTGTGGTTAGTATGATGTTGTAGGTTATTGGTCTGCCTCATTGTTTTGGCGCAACAGATCATTAGTTGGTTACCAGTGAGATGTGTCTATTCTTAATGCTGTTGTGACAATCCACTGTGATATTTTGCAGCCTCACCAGTAACTTTCACCCTACAAAATAATATTCTAGTTCCCCTCTCTTGAAATGCAACTCAGGCTGTTGATCCTTGTCCTGGGAAATAGGCTGCAAATTAGAGGGTAACTTAAATTGATGCCAAAGCAAAACAACAATCTTTACCTACAAACAAAGTGAGTTTAGTATCTATAAGCCTGTTGAGATGTTGATTTATAATGTAGCACTTTGACATTAATAAGTGACAATCAATGTTGTGTTGAAAAATGTTGGCAAAACACATCTGGATGCTTGCAATGCAGTACAATAAAAATGATTGTATTGAATTTGAATTCAAAATAAACGCATTGCTTTTTGCAAATGTAAAACAAACTGTAAATTCTTATGTCCTCAGGAGAGACAGAGACCGTGACAGGGACCGTGAGGACCGCTCCCGGGACAGGGATCGAGACAGAGACCGGGACAGAGACAGAGACCGGGAAAGGGACTCAAAGTCATCCTCTGCTCCCTCAAACAGCTCGACATCTTTGCCAGTGTTACAACCTCTTAAGCAGATGACCATGCAACAGCAGGTCAACCCTTTCACCAACTTGCCACACACACCGCGCTTCTATGAGATCCTGAAGAAGAGGTTACAACTTCCAGTTTGGGAGTATAAAGAAAGCTTTAACGATATCATCACACGTCATCAGAGCTTTGTCCTTGTGGGAGAAACGGGCTCTGGGAAGACGACACAGGTATGACCAGCACTAAATTAGACTGTTATGATCTGGAGGTGATGAGTTGTACATATATAAACCCCACAAGTTTAACTAAACTTTTTTCTCCCAGATATATTTTTCGCTGCAGTGTTCTTTTATTTATTTTTTTGGTGTTTTAAGTTATTTAATTGCAGTATTATGGAAAAATATCCCATAAAAATCTGCCATCAGGACAGGTCGAGCAGCTCTATTCAAAATGTGTTTTTGTTTAATCTAGATACCACAGTGGTGTGTGGAAATGGTGAGGGCCCTGCCTGGTCCTAAGCGAGCAGTAGCTTGTACTCAGCCGAGGAGGGTGGCTGCCATGAGTGTGGCTCAGAGGGTGGCAGATGAAATGGATGTCATGCTTGGACAGGAAGTTGGATACTCTATCAGATTTGAAGACTGCAGTTCTGCTAAGACTATACTAAAGTAAGTGTTGCTTTATGATCTATTATTGCTTAGTCAATGACTTTCACAGACACTAAACTGTTTAAGGAGAAAGTTGCTGTCAGTTTAAACGTTACTGATTCTTTTTCAGGTACATGACAGATGGTATGTTGTTGAGAGAGGCTATGAATGACCCTCTGCTGGAGCGATATGGTGTGATCATCCTGGATGAGGCCCACGAGCGAACTCTTGCCACAGATATCCTGATGGGAGTGCTGAAGGAGGTGGTTCGTCAAAGACCAGATCTGAAGGTATTGTTCCTTCTTTGCGGTCCCCTTAACACCACTAAATTTAAACTCTACAGATATTAACTGGTGCAATGATTCCTTTATTTTCAGGTGATTGTCATGAGTGCCACTTTAGATGCTGGAAAGTTCCAGGTGTACTTTGACAACTGCCCCCTGCTGACTATTCCTGGACGCACACATCCTGTAGAGATTTTTTACACCCCTGAGCCAGAGCGGGATTATCTCGAAGCAGCAATTCGCACCGTCATCCAGATTCACATGTGTGAGGAGGACGAAGGGGACTGCCTGTTGTTCCTCACGGGCCAGGAGGTAAATCTTGCAGAAGAAGCAATGTTCTTTATTTCTTGAGGGTTTTTTTTTCAAAGCAAAATCAAATGAAATTTATCTTTCAGGAAATTGATGAGGCCTGCAAGCGAATCAAGCGTGAGGTTGATGACCTCGGCCCTGAAGTCGGAGATATCAAAATCATTCCATTATATTCGACACTGCCCCCCCAGCAGCAGCAGAGGATCTTTGAGCCGCCCCCTCCAAGGAAGCCAAATGGTGCAATAGGAAGAAAGGTTTGTTTATAGATCAGGTCAAATGATTAGATGTGTGTCGTTATGTTTCAGAATTGGTAGTCAACATCATGTTCTGTCCCCTTAGGTCGTTGTTTCAACAAATATTGCTGAGACGTCGCTGACAATCGACGGTGTTGTGTTTGTCATTGATCCTGGTTTTGCCAAACAAAAGGTGAGCTTAAAGTGATAAAGCTGGTGTTGTTCGCTGGTAGTTATTTACATCTCAGTATGATGTTAAACATTCATGTAAACATGCTTTCAAATGTGCGTTCAGGTGTACAACCCTCGTATCCGAGTGGAGTCTTTGCTGGTCACAGCTATCAGTAAAGCTTCTGCCCAGCAGAGGGCAGGACGAGCCGGTAGAACACGTCCAGGGAAATGTTTCCGACTCTATACAGAGAAGGCCTACAAAACAGAGATGCAGGCAAGTGACTGCAGAGGCAGAAAGGTTTATTTCAAAGCGACAGCTACTTGTAAAAAAAAAAAAAAAAACAGTTTTAGAATTGATTACAAAAATACATTTTAAAAGATTTATTTGTGTCCTTTCAACAAAACATATCATCTATCTGGGTTATTTTATGTTGCATAACAGTAAAAATGTGGCCCTGTAGCAGCACATTTAATATAGTTTCTTATTTAACTGATCGATCATTCTAATTACACCTCTCCAGGATAACACGTATCCTGAGATTCTTCGGTCCAACTTAGGATCTGTTGTGCTGCAGCTCAAAAAGCTTGGTATCGATGACCTTGTCCACTTTGACTTCATGGATCCACCAGGTGAGTCATTCTGTGTCAGCTTCTAAGAAATTATTTTCTGTATTTGTTTGATTTGCTGATCTTCCTGACTCGTGGCTCCTCCTCACCACAGCTCCTGAGACGCTGATGAGGGCTCTTGAGCTGCTGAATTATCTGGCAGCTCTCAACGATGATGGAGATCTGACGGAGCTGGGCTCCATGATGGCTGAATTTCCTCTGGATCCTCAGCTGGCGAAGATGGTGATCGCGAGCTGCGAGTTTAACTGCTCAAATGAGATCCTCTCCATCACTGCCATGCTGTCAGGTAATGCCCAGGACTGGGCTGACATCCTCTTCCTACTGTAGGCCAATTCCTTCCACCTAATGAAGTGCAATTAAACTTGCATTAAATATAGACTTCTCACAGGATAAGTGAAAATATTTACACCTTCATCAATGACTTATGTTTACTTTGAGAAGCAGACGGGCGCAGTGATGTAGGAAGAAACTATCGATGAATACCTGGTGAAAAGGAATAAATACAGACTATGTTTCAAGTTTTATTAAGAGAAAATGCAGCAGATTTTCATTTGATAGCTTATCTTAACTTTAAAAAAAAAAAATTATATTTTCAAGATCGTTAAGATGACTATAATTAATCATCACATTCATTTCATTTTTAAACATCCTGTCCTTATGAAAGCATGTTTCTCATGTATATAGTTGATACCTCAAAAATAAAAGCATATAAACAGTTGTACTGTATTACAGTATATAAAACACGGTCTGTGTGACTATTCTGGGATAAAAGAGCTGCGCTTTTTTATTCAAAGGAAAACGGAGTACCGAACAGTCAAAGCATGTAGGCTTTTATCTCTAGGGTTGTATTTGTGTTGATTAGTTTGTTTGTTATTTAACTAGTATTAACTTAATGCCTGTGGATAGGGCAGGCACCATTAAAACTATTTAATGTATTAGAAATGTTTGTATGTATATGTGTTAAAAGTAAAATCTGAATCCTGCAGAGTTCAAATATTGCTGGTGTTTTAATGCTTTGTAGTTGTGTGAAAACTCTTGTTTTACAGATGTGGTTAAATGACCTCCCCCTCTCTACGAGCTAATTACTGTTGGAAATGACCTGCAGTCCCCCTCCCCTCTCCCCCTTGATAAGAGTGTGGTCCTGCCCTGTCCCAACGCAGTGTCAAGTGCCCTAGCATCATCATAGGCTTTGCTCCATGTTTCTTTGAATGTTTGACTCATCCCTATGGGCGGCTTTGTTGGGGCCCATACCAACCTTGTTTAGTCCCACAGTGTTTCGTCCGACCCACGGAGGCTAAGAAGGCAGCAGACGAGTCCAAGATGAGGTTTGCTCACATTGATGGAGACCACTTGACGCTGCTCAACGTTTATCATGCCTTCAAACAAAGTAAGCATCGCTCTACAGGTTTTATAAAAGCTAATACAATATATTGTAGAAGCTACAATAACTGTTTTTAGCACATTTAGGTCTCAGCTGTGCTGTTTCTTCTTGGAAATGTTCTAAAACAAAAAAAATTTAAAAAAAACCCTCAAATGCTTGAAAAGTATAATCTTTTTTACATTTGAATTCTTGTCATTTCTTTGCCAGACCATGAGTCAAACCAGTGGTGCTATGACAACTTTGTGAACTACCGTTCTCTGATGTCTGCTGACAACGTGCGTCAGCAGCTGTCCAGGATCATGGACCGCTTCAGTTTGCCTCGACGAAGCACAGAGTTCACCAGCAGAGATTACTACATCAACATCCGGCGAGCTCTCTGCACCGGCTTCTTCATGCAGGTGAGCTGATCTAATGGGGAGAAAATGATTTCACCAAATATGCTTGTAAGCTGCCTTTAATTTTTTCTTACCAAGATTTAAATATTTGATCATTTCTGTTCCTGCAGGTGGCTCATTTAGAGCGCACAGGCCATTACCTCACAGTCAAAGACAACCAGGTGGTCCAGCTGCACCCATCTACTGTCCTGGACCACAAGCCTGAGTGGGTGCTCTACAACGAATTTGTCCTCACCACCAAGAATTACATCCGCACTTGCACAGATATCAAACCAGAGTGGTAAGTGTCCAGACGGTGGAGTTTAAAGTTATGTTAACCAAGGCTGTTAGTCTTAAATTTGTTCCTGTTGGTCTGTTTTTGTTCCAGGCTGGTGAAGATCGCACCCCAGTACTACGACATGAGTAACTTCCCACAATGTGAAGCTAAAAGACAGCTGGAGCGAATTATTTCCAAGCTTGAGAGCAAAGAGTATTCTCAGTACTGAACAACAGACAAGAAGTGTCCTGAAAATCAACTGCATACTATAGTTTTAGATCTTTCTGTATCGCTGTACTTTAATGTTAAACCGTTGGCTTTTTGATTTTTTTTTTTTTTAATTTGTTTGTTTTTTTTCCCATCAATGTCAGTTCTGTAAGTAGGTGTATCATCAGATAGAATATCAGCAACAGTTGTTAGATATGATTTTTCAAAAGAATTAGGAACTGGTCATTCGGATGTGGTTGGATTTCCTTCAGATGTTGGAGCCATAATGAAGATCTGTGCTTGCTTTGTTTCTTTAATAAAGGAGCTTTGACTTTATTTCTGTGTATAAATCGGTTAGTTGGGCCTGTCATCGCAAAAATATTGTAGTACTATTAATTTATTTAGCTTAAAATTTGAACAGTGTTTGGGTTATGATGGCTGATTTTATATCTCTTTTACTACCTGTTTAACAGCCTGTTAATTTATAATTGTTAATGGTTTAATTTTCAGTAATTTGTTATAGTTCAACTTGCCTGTCTTGTCAACATTATAAACATTGACCTGAAATAATAACACTGTCTTGTAATCGCCACAGAACCAAATAATACCAAGCGGTTTTGTTCCAAATTGATTATTTTCATTATGGTTGTGCACACTACAGTTCATTCTTTAAATATATATTTTTTACAAGACAAGAGCTTCAGGTTAAAATAAGTAAAATACAAGAGAAGAGTGAAACAAAGGACACATGTCAGAGTTAGGACCTTTAATGGGTTACAGTGTCTCAAAGATGACAAACTATTTCAGCCGACTTGCCCAAAATAATCAAGTGTTCTATCTTCACTTGACTCAGGTGGTTAACACTTCCACTGAGTAACTGATGTACAGTAAATGTGTTCTTCGTGTTAATGACTTGTTTTATTTCCTGTTCTGTTCGATATCCTCGATGGTCTCTGGTAAGCATCTGTTGCGTGTTTCTGGCAGAGTTCTTGCCACTATCGCTCCAGTCACAGCTACAGAAAACAAGACCACCTGAGGCAGTTCCTTCCACACCTCATCCAGTAAGAGGATCAGAGGAGCCACGGCCACCCCGAACCGAGCCATGAAGGAGTTGTAGCCCATTCCGTTCTGCCTGAGAGACAAAAAGATGCAAAAAAAGTCACCATTAGATTTGAATAGCACAGATGTTTACGCTCTAAGGTTTTATCTTACACTTGGTGCATACAGGGGTCAAGTAGCTAAAATAGCACGGTAGAGCACAAATAATGGTGTTTAAAGTTTTATACCATATTTCTATGAACTGCTATTACAGAACTTGTGTGAAGAACCCCATGTGAAGGGCAGATGTGTTATGTCCTTACCTAACTACAGTTGGATACAGCTCAGAACTGTACAGCACAAGGGTTGCAAAGGATGCTGAAGCAAACCCTTTTCCAACAATGGCAACAACTGTTCTGGCAACAGACAAATCTAAACAAAATATACATTCATGAGATGGTATTCAGTTCTTTCTGATGCAATCATTTATTTTCCTTAATGAGATTTCGTTCTGCAGGTTCCTGCTTCTCTACCTTTTGGTATCACAATGTTGATTCCCAGACAGAGTCCAGACAACAGCAGAGATCCTGCCTCAGTCCGCCTCCTGCCTATTTTATCCAGGAAATAGTAAACTGACAGTTTGGCTGGCAGCTCGATTAAAGCATAGATTAACTGGGTGAGGTAGATGCTGACGCCAAAGCCTGAGATGTTGAAGGCGATGCCGTAAAATGAACCTGCTACACAAAGCCTAAGAGCAGAATTGATGGTACTGTTAAACATAAACCTATTATTTTAGTTGTCTGGGAACTCATTGAGATATACAGACCATAATACTCCAGTACTCAGGGCTAATTTCCTCATCTTAGGTGTTCGGATCAAGTCGAAGTAGGAGTAGGTTCTGTCCTTCTTCTCTGTCACAACAATAGTGGACAATGTCTGAAAAATAAAGCATCACTATTAAAATCAAGTTCATTACTCTAAATAAGACCTGAATATTAGTAATATACAACCTCAGTTTGAAGTGTGTGAATGAAGTCTCGTCTTTGATTCATCTTGGCACATTTCTTCAGATACATCTGAGCCTGGTCCAATTTTCCGTTGGCTATGAGCCACCGAGCTGACTCTGGCATCCACCTGAGTTTAAAAGTAGAGAACTTTTTAAAAAATGCAGACTTGGGGCAGTGTATAGCTCAGTTGGTAGAGTGGCTGGCCTGGTAACCAGAGGGTCACTAGCTCAATTCCCAGCTCTGGCTGGGTTAGATTGTCATTGTGTCCTTGGGCAAGACACTTCACCCAACTTGCCTGTGTGAATGTGTGAGAATGTTGGTGGTGGTCAGAAGGGCCAATGGCACAGAATGGCAGCCTCACCTCTGTCAGACTGCCCCAGGGCAGCTGTGGCTACAGACATCTGTCGTAGTTTACCATCACCAGTGTAAATTTGTGTGTGAAAGAATAATGGAGCTTCTGTCAAAGCGCTTTGGGTGCCCTGAAAAGCGCTATATAAATCCAATCCATTATTATTTATGTTAAATGGAACTTTAACTTTGATCTCACACGTGATGCCGTATGTGCCCATTTCTTTTTGTAACTGATGGATGTTCAGATAAAGTTATTCTGGTGCTCTTTTTACTTTGTGAGATTGAACCAACAAATTTAGTGGCCTTAAAATATAAATAATTTTGCTTTATTTAATGTAGAGAGATTGGATATGGGAGTAGATGAATGACAATTCAGTCTTTTAAAAATGAATGACCATAAGACAGCACCTTAAAAGCCATCAGTGGTTTATGAAATATTTTGCTAAAAACAGATTCAACATTGATTACAATGATTTCCAACAAAGACCTTGTGCGATCAGTTAATGCTCTGAGTGTGTGTTAAGGATGAGTCTCAATTACAAACTCCAAACTTTAAGCTCAACATCTTGGAAATCTACTGAGTTGTAGCCATTCTTGTGTTTGCTAAGGTCAATTTGCTATGGCGATCATCCTGGAGCAGGTTGACACCAAATGTTAATCAGTTGTAGACATTCATCCAATGATTACCTTCTCAGAGTTTCATTAAATCCACCCAGTGGTTCATGAGAGATTTTGTTAACATGCACACAGACAGACACAGTCCAAAAGATATTGCATCATATATTATAATCATGAGAAAATTGCATCTCCTATGTTAGTGGAATTAAGTCAATAATGCACCTATATTTATCACCATCACCAGTGATTTATACCATTGTGTATTCAAGTTGAATTAGATGATCAAAAAGGATTTTGCCTCATTGAGATTCAGAATCTTGTTCAAGAGTGTCCTGTCCAAGATCAGCTGCAAGACAATGTGTGTCCAGACACAAATACACATACAAGAAAAGACAGTCAAATACATAAAATGCATAAAAATATTAGTAAAATCAGCAAGCCAATAAAAATCCTAATTCAACAAATAGTCAATCATAAAATACTGTCATTAAAAGTGTCCAAAAACTCATAAAAACGCCAATAATTAACTCTAATAAAATGCACTCAATAAAACTATCAAACACTGACAGCCATTGAGTTCTACCTCCATGTGATGATGGCCAAGGTTAAAGGTGATGTAACACTGACAATCAGCCACCGCCAGTCATTCACAAAGTAGGCAATGACTGCAAGAGATGTGCTTCCAAATGTCCAAGACAAACTATCAATCACTCCCACCAGTTTCCTGTGTTCGATGTCCACCCACTCCACATCTGTAAAAACATTATCAAGTCACCACGTTGAAATTCTAATAAAGAGATATCACTATGTATTAACAGATGGAGCAATTACTGAGGACTGTTGAGACAATGACAATGCCAGTGATGCAAAACCCAGTGAAGAACCTCAGCACTGCAAACATGATGTAAGTCGTAGAAAAAGCACTGGCTAAGGCAAGCAGCATTCCAGACACATACGACACCAGCAGCATGATCCTTCGGCCAAACCTGCAAAGAGTCACAACTACACCTCAGTTACTGCACTGGATTGTTTCAAAAAGCATTTTAAAACCCAAATCTGTGATACCTGTCACTTAGACTGCCAAAGGTCATGGCTCCAAACATCACTCCAACAAAGAAGATGGTGGCTGTTGCTTTGTTTTTGCCTCGTCTATCACACACCAGGTCCCACTTGAATAAACGGGTAAGAGAATAGGATCTCACAATGAAATTAGCACGTTTTTACAAAAGGAAAGTCATGAGGCTGATCATATATGATGCTGTGAAAAAGTATTTCTACGCCTCCGGATTTCTGATCTTTCTGATTTTTTTTAAAACAATCTTTTCAAACTAATTTGGCTCATTATGAAAAAGGAATAAATCCTCATGTTAAATAAATTAATTGTGATTAACCACATCATTTAAAAAGCTGAGTTCAGTTCCACCAGTCACACCCAGGCCTGATTACTGCCAAATCTGCAGAATCAAGGAAGCATTTCAATAGAACCTGTCTGACTACATGAAGTAGGCTAAAAGATCTCAAAAAGCAACACATTTTAAAGATATTTAACAACACAACATCTAAAGAACTGCAGGCCTCACTTAGTTAAGGTCAGATGTCAGGATTCAACAACAAGAAAGAGCTACCTACAGCCTAGCATGGTGGTTGTAGTGTGAGAATGTCTGACCTTTGACCTTAAACAATCTGTTCATGCTGGAAAGCCCTCCAGTGTGGCTGAATACAACATTTGTCCACAGCAATGTGACAGACTCATGACCAGTTATCACAAACACTTTGACTGAAGTTGCCACAAAGACTTTTATGACCAGTTATAGGAGTCAGTTAGGTTTTCACATAGGATCAGTTGGGTTTGGTCTCTTAATAACCATAAATTGAAAATAAATTTTGTATTTACTCAGGTTTTCCTGGTCGGATACTGGAATTTGTTTGCTGATCTGGAAACTTTGTGACAAAAAAGCTAAACCAGAATAAATCTGTTAGCGTGCAAATACTTTTTTGCACATTTTAATACCAAATCCACAGTTTTACCTGTGAGGTGATGGTAGACCTGAAGGTTGTGTTGTCGTACACCCATCCATTCTGACACGGTGCCGTCTGCACATCAGTGAAGCTGGAGGAGTTGAACAGCAGATGATACTGAGGCTCCACAAACATTCGACAGGAGCTCAGAGATCCATCCTGCTGGACTGGAATACTAACACGAAGCCTTTGTTCCTGAGATAAATTCATAAAATTAAATCCATCGTCCAGAGAGCTGATGTCACAATGGTGAGCAGGTATCGCACCTATAAAATTGTTCAAAAAAAAGTGGCAGGGAATTGTGAAGCGAGCGAGGAAGCTGATGGCTACGATCATTTTCTGAAATCTTCCAAAGCCATTGATATCAGAGAGAACATCCTCAAACTTCATGCTGATGGTGATATTTCTAACATCAACATAAACAATGTTTCCTCGTGTCCTGATGCATGTACGTATACTAAAAAGTCAGCTGTGGGTTTGGAGTTTTTCCCCCAGAGAGAATAACCTTTGATATTTGATTCATCAACTACCTGCTATAGATTACAGAGGAAAAGAGTTAATTTTTTACCTCACATAACCACTAAAATAATACTTTAACGCAAGATGTGCATGCACTGCTGGTTATACAACACATGTTCCAATGGAGCATTCCCCATAGGGGGGACTATATTATTTGTTTTTGTACAAAGTAACCCAAATAGGACACATACGTGTTTTGTTCAATAAATTAATTAAAAGTGACATTTGCATTTTCCCAAATCTTACATACCGACTAACATCCAGACATTTTTTTCCCCAAATATATTAAGTTAGGTTGCAGAAAGTAATTAAAAAAGACAGATAAAACATTTTTATCAACTAAAACAGAATCTACAGGCTAGCAATATCAGAATAAATGTTCACTTAGAATAAACATTAAAAAGCTTTGACTTTTGTGTTTACTTGCGAAACTTGAAAAATTAGAATATTTTTATTTATTTCAGAAATTCAACTTAAAAGGTGAAATTAATATGAGATAGACTCATTACATATAATGTAAGATATTTCAAGCCTTTATTTGTTATAATTTTGAAAATTATGGTTTACAGTTTATGAAACCCCAAGTTCAAGATCTCAGAAAATTAAAACATTGCATGAAATCAATAAAACAAAGATTTTAACTAGAGGACTGTTGGGTTTCTGAAGAGTATATTAATGCATATGTACCCAGTACTTGGTCTGGGCCCCTTTTCAATTACTGCCTCAATGCAGCGTGGCATGGACGCTATCAGCCTGTGGCACTGCTGAGGTGTTATGAAGGACCAGGTCAGCTCTACTTCATTGTTGGGTCTGGTGTCTCTCATCTTCCTCTTGACAATAACCCATAGATTCTCTATGGGGGTCAGGTCAGGTCAGTTTGCTGGCCAATCAAGCACATTAATCCCATGGTCATTAAACCAGGTTTTGGTACTTTTGGCAGTGTGGACAGGTGCCAAGTCCTGCTGGAAAATGGAGTTGCCTCGCTTCGCCTTCTTATCCCGGTCATAGGGACAGCATCCAGGAATCCCAGACCGTCCTCTTCCTGGCCACCTCCACCAGCTCCTCTGGCAGGACCCCAAGGCATTCCCTAGCCAGATTGGAGATATGCTGTCTCCAATATATCCTGGGTTGACGAGTGGGCCTCCTGCTGGCAGGACATGCTCGAAACACCTCGGGGCGTCATCAAGGAGCCATCCTAACAAGATGCCCTAATCACCTCAACTGGCTCCTCTTGATATGGAGGAGCAGCGGTTCTACTTCGAGTCCCTCCCGGATGTCTGAGCTCCTCACCCATCTCAAAGAAGTATAAACTAGGCTTAAGGCTGGGCCTGGCCACCCTGCGAAAGACACTCATTTCGGCCGTTTGTAGCCCCTCAGCTTCAGTCTCTTTGAAATTGTGTTTTCTGAACCTCTCGGTTGTCATGATTTACCGCGAAACACCTAAAATTTACAGCTTCTGTACATATAAATAATTCATGTGGTACTTTGCATTGACCATAAATAGCAGATTGTGGGTGTGTAGGAGGTGGGTTATGATCCAAAAACAGTTGAGCACAATTCAACGTATGGGAGTGATTCTTAAAGCAGAATACTTGCAGACAGGTGTGTGTATGCAGAGTTGTATAGATCAGAAATTGACTTTGCGTAAGTGAAATTATTTTTTGCTGAACTTAAGTATGTTTTTAGTAATGATTCTACGCAAAGTTTTATATTGGAGGCCCCAGTTCTTTTTTTCTCTTTAGCCCATGTAAGATGCTTCCAACGCTGTTTGTTGTTCAGGAGTGTATTGACTAGAGGAATATGACATTTGAGGCCCATTTGGATCCATCTGTGTGTGGTGGCTCTTGATGCACTAACTCTAGCCTCAGGCAACTCCTTGAAACTCCCCAACACTTTAGAATGGCCTTTTCCTGACAGTCCTCTCCAGGCTGCGGTCATCCCTGCTGCTTGCACTTTTTCTCTTCCAAATAACTTTCTATTAATGTGCTTTGATAGCCTACAGCACGTTGGGAACATCCAACTTCTTTTGCAATGACTTTTTGAGGCTTTCCCTCCTTATGGAGGATGTCATTGATGGTTTTCTGCACAACTGTCAGGTCAGCAGTCTTCCTCATGATTGTGATTCCTGTTGAACCAGAATGAGACCATTTCAAGGCTCAGGAACCCTTTGCAGGTGTTTTGGATTCATTAGCTGATTAGAGTGTGACACTTTCAGCCTACAATATCGAATCTTTTCACTGTATTAACATTTTATGAGATATTGAATTTGGTGTTTTTATGAGCTGTGAGCCATAAAATTATATTAGGTTCACAATTGAGTACATTTTGCATGATCCTTGAATATTTTGAGTTTCACTTGTAAATGTATTATTTTACTTAAACCTGTCATGGCAAAAATACAGAAGCGTTGTACTGCCAGAGCTGAGTAAAAAATAAAAGAGCAGAATCTCGTTATAACGAGATATAAAACTCGTTTTAACGTGATAGTTTCTCGTTATAACGAGATATAAAACTCGTTTTAACGTGATATAATTTCTCATTATAACGAGAAAGATCACAACAATAAAACAGCGACATCTGGCGGCGGGATGTTGGAGTTTCATCAGTACAAGACACGCAGTGAGGAGATGGAGGTCCAGATCGAGCAACTTTCTGCCTTTTTAAGAAGTCCTAACCTGTCAGAGGAACGTATTTCTGCACTGAGGAGTGACAAAGTAAGTGTTACATATAAAACACTTAGCCTACATGGAATTAGCATCGATTTAACACAGTTGTGTGTTGCTGAATGAACCTGCAGTGCAGCAGAACCGTCTATGACCGGGAATGAGAACTAGCTTTCAAATTTAAGTCAAATTTAATTTAATTTAACTTTGATATCACATTTTTAAACCTAACATGTTCATAATGTGTACTTGTATTCTACACATTGATGGGTTAAGCTACATTAAATTACGTTTATTTACATTTTATTCAGTGTCAAAACAAAGCAATCCATACAGAACATGCTAATGTTGTGATTAGCCTTCAGCTATCTGTTTATATCAGCTCCATTAATTAACCCAGTCAACAACTCTGACATGCTTTAATTTGTGTACCAACCAATACTGATCATGTCATTGACTGTATATTATACATGGTTTGCAACATAATATTCATCACATTAATATCATATACATTATTTACATATAACTGTTTAATATATACAGTCGATAAAGGAGCAGCATGTTATATAGAGTTAATTATGAATAATACTCAGGGGATGAGTGGCTTCTGTTGGTAAGCTGCATGTAGCATGCACACACTGCATACTGTTCTTAGTTTATTTGTTTCTGTTTTTAATTTTCTGATGTTCTTGAACTCACTACAAAACTTAAAACAATTCCTGTGTACTTATTTGTAGACTGTCATTGTTTTTAATATTGATCTAGCCTACTCTTTGAGTCACAATAAGTTTATGTTTTTAAATAAATAATATGTAATTTTTGCTTGTCTTCACATCTTTAGATGGAGTAGCATGACGGCCAGTTGCTCATACCTGTGGGCCAGTCCTGGAGCTACCTTGGACATACTTGTCTTTCCCAGAGCTGCGTGTGGAGTTCAACAATGTATACTGAGCAGCAACAGCTGCTATGTCATGGACATAGGAGAGAACCTCCTTCCAAAAGGATATTTCTGAGCACTAAATGTACTTTTTGATGTTTTTACCTTGTCAGGTTGATGTTGTAACATTCCTGAATATTGTTACATCTATGAGAAAAAATGTTAGTTTGGTAAAAAGAAATAAATCCTCTATTTTGTTATGAATTTTTACCAGATTGTTCAATAAAAAACTTACATGTTTATCATAAGCAGTGCAACATTATTTTTCAGCTCATTTTATAATTTCCTAATTACGATTAGGAAATCGTCCGTCTTGTTTTATTTCCTGTTCTGTTCGATATCCTCGATGGTCTCTGGTAAGCACCTGTTGCATGTTTCTGGCAGAGTTCTTGCCACTATCGCTCCAGTCACAGCTACAGAAAACAAGACCACCTGAGGCAGTTCCTTCCACACCTCATCCAGTAAGAGGATCAGAGGAGTCACAGCCACCCCG
>SSNR01000018.1:400053-437553 GCA_006937965.1 Callopanchax toddi
GATGCTTCCAACGCTGTTTGTTGTTCAGGAGTGTATTGACTAGAGGAATATGACATTTGAGGCCCATTTGGATCCATCTGTGTGTGGTGGCTCTTGATGCACTAACTCTAGCCTCAGGCAACTCCTTGAAACTCCCCAACACTTTAGAATGGCCTTTTCCTGACAGTCCTCTCCAGGCTGCGGTCATCCCTGCTGCTTGCACTTTTTCTCTTCCAAATAACTTTCTATTAATGTGCTTTGATAGCCTACAGCACGTTGGGAACATCCAACTTCTTTTGCAATGACTTTTTGAGGCTTTCCCTCCTTATGGAGGATGTCATTGATGGTTTTCTGCACAACTGTCAGGTCAGCAGTCTTCCTCATGATTGTGATTCCTGTTGAACCAGAATGAGACCATTTCAAGGCTCAGGAACCCTTTGCAGGTGTTTTGGATTCATTAGCTGATTAGAGTGTGACACTTTCAGCCTACAATATCGAATCTTTTCACTGTATTAACATTTTATGAGATATTGAATTTGGTGTTTTTATGAGCTGTGAGCCATAAAATTATATTAGGTTCACAATTGAGTACATTTTGCATGATCCTTGAATATTTTGAGTTTCACTTGTAAATGTATTATTTTACTTAAACCTGTCATGGCAAAAATACAGAAGCGTTGTACTGCCAGAGCTGAGTAAAAAATAAAAGAGCAGAATCTCGTTATAACGAGATATAAAACTCGTTTTAACGTGATAGTTTCTCGTTATAACGAGATATAAAACTCGTTTTAACGTGATATAATTTCTCATTATAACGAGAAAGATCACAACAATAAAACAGCGACATCTGGCGGCGGGATGTTGGAGTTTCATCAGTACAAGACACGCAGTGAGGAGATGGAGGTCCAGATCGAGCAACTTTCTGCCTTTTTAAGAAGTCCTAACCTGTCAGAGGAACGTATTTCTGCACTGAGGAGTGACAAAGTAAGTGTTACATATAAAACACTTAGCCTACATGGAATTAGCATCGATTTAACACAGTTGTGTGTTGCTGAATGAACCTGCAGTGCAGCAGAACCGTCTATGACCGGGAATGAGAACTAGCTTTCAAATTTAAGTCAAATTTAATTTAATTTAACTTTGATATCACATTTTTAAACCTAACATGTTCATAATGTGTACTTGTATTCTACACATTGATGGGTTAAGCTACATTAAATTACGTTTATTTACATTTTATTCAGTGTCAAAACAAAGCAATCCATACAGAACATGCTAATGTTGTGATTAGCCTTCAGCTATCTGTTTATATCAGCTCCATTAATTAACCCAGTCAACAACTGACATGCTTTAATTTGTGTACCAACCAATACTGATCATGTCATTGACTGTATATTATACATGGTTTGCAACATAATATTCATCACATTAATATCATATACATTATTTACATATAACTGTTTAATATATACAGTCGATAAAGGAGCAGCATGTTATATAGAGTTAATTATGAATAATACTCAGGGGATGAGTGGCTTCTGTTGGTAAGCTGCATGTAGCATGCACACACTGCATACTGTTCTTAGTTTATTTGTTTCTGTTTTTAATTTTCTGATGTTCTTGAACTCACTACAAAACTTAAAACAATTCCTGTGTACTTATTTGTAGACTGTCATTGTTTTTAATATTGATCTAGCCTACTCTTTGAGTCACAATAAGTTTATGTTTTTAAATAAATAATATGTAATTTTTGCTTGTCTTCACATCTTTAGATGGAGTAGCATGACGGCCAGTTGCTCATACCTGTGGGCCAGTCCTGGAGCTACCTTGGACATACTTGTCTTTCCCAGAGCTGCGTGTGGAGTTCAACAATGTATACTGAGCAGCAACAGCTGCTATGTCATGGACATAGGAGAGAACCTCCTTCCAAAAGGATATTTCTGAGCACTAAATGTACTTTTTGATGTTTTTACCTTGTCAGGTTGATGTTGTAACATTCCTGAATATTGTTACATCTATGAGAAAAAATGTTAGTTTGGTAAAAAGAAATAAATCCTCTATTTTGTTATGAATTTTTACCAGATTGTTCAATAAAAAACTTACATGTTTATCATAAGCAGTGCAACATTATTTTTCAGCTCATTTTATAATTTCCTAATTACGATTAGGAAATCGTCCGTCTTGTTTTATTTCCTGTTCTGTTCGATATCCTCGATGGTCTCTGGTAAGCACCTGTTGCATGTTTCTGGCAGAGTTCTTGCCACTATCGCTCCAGTCACAGCTACAGAAAACAAGACCACCTGAGGCAGTTCCTTCCACACCTCATCCAGTAAGAGGATCAGAGGAGTCACAGCCACCCCGAGCCGAGCCATTGAGGAGTTGTAGCCCATTCCGTTCTGCCTGAGAGACAAAAATAAAGTCAAAAACCAGAACCTATGGGATTTCTATCTGATATATTTTGATTGTATTGCTTTAAAATAATATTTTGGCTGTTTTGAATTCAGATTTTGTTGATGGCTTCCTGAATGGCCTCAGTTTGAAAAAAAAAAAAAAAGTATCATTCCAACAAGGCTGAAGAGCTACAGAAAATACTCCAAACCAGAAAACCCTATTGCTGCCATCTTAAACCCGTTTTAATGGGCCTCTTTCATAACAATTTGGACTTTTAATAATGGGACTGCTTTCCACTCCTGCAGCTATTCATGATGGTTTTTATTAGGGATGTCCCGATCCGATCACGTGATCGGAAATCGGCCCCGATCACGTGATTTTGGACTCGATCGGTATCGGACGTCACCTCCCGATCTTGACTCGGGTTTCCTCTACATGCGCACCTCCCCGCCAAAATAAAAGCCGCTACGCCTTCAGAAGGAAGTTTGGGTTTTTAAATATATGTTAAACAATCTAAAGCACATGGGATTTATATATAGTCTATATTTGTGCACTTATATTAACCATAATCAGATTCTGAATCAGTTTCCGCCGGTCCAGGAGGAGGGAGGGGCCGGGACCGGGAGACACGCAGCTTATGGAGCAGCGACAGGGTTTGCCGTTCTCACCACACCCGCCGCCAGGACTCGTCCTCCCCCTGAACGGAAAGTAAGCACCGACGGGAGTGCTCGGTCTGGAGGAGGCGGAGAGGCCGGCGTGGAGCGAGTCATACCCGCGCTAACTCGTTGTCCCTACGCAGTGTCTCCCTCCTGCCTCAGGAGGAGATTCTGCTCCGTGCGCAGCACAACACCCGCCCTCCGTCTGGAAATAAATTAAGCGATGTTAAAATTTTTAAAAAGCGCTTTCTGAGGAGGAGCTTCCTGATTAAATGTTGCTCAAAAATGCGCACAACACTGACGGATTTCTCCAAATAGTCTAATTAAGAAGTTGTTCAGAGCTGCTGCAGTCAGAGGATAAAACAGGAGGAGTGAAGGAGGAGCTGATGACTTAAGAAATGATCCGGGTCATTGTCAGTAAACAAGTTTGTTCTTTCTGGGCAAAAAATGGAGCAGAGTGTTAAAATAATGTTGACATTTCTGCACCTGAACAGCTGTAGGAAAAAAAGATTTTCCTCAAAAAGTTACTTTAACCACAAACTAATTTTGTGCACAGAGAATTATGTTTAAGTATTTAAATACATATGGATATGATAGATTATACAGGTGGATGGATTTATGTCTGCAGCATGACATCATTTTGTTACTTGTTTGTTTTTATTAGTTAAACATCGGCAAAGTAGAACGCAGAAGCAGCTTGAAGCAGAAAGTGTGAGTATGTCTGTGTCTGGAGGCGTTATAAAGTTGATCACAACAACATATTAAAAAGATCGGATCGGGACTCGGGATCGGCAGATCTTCAAAATCTAATGACTCAGACTCGGACTCGAGGGCAAAAAAACCTGATCGGGACATCCCTAGTTTTTGTGTCAGAATGTTAATGAGTATAACTTATTCTAAATAGAATGCAGCTCTTGATAATACACTTGCCATTTTCCTGCTATTTCAAGTTAAAGCTCTTGTCATAATATCGCATGTAAATTAGAAGGTTATGGAAATTGGAAGGTTAAGGATTTAACAAATATCATGTTGGAGGAGTTTGAGTGCCCTAATGATCCTAGGAGCTATGTTGTCTGGGGCACTTGTACCCCTGGTAGGTTCACCCATGGCACATTGGTCCCAGGTTAAGGGTGAGACAAACTGCGGTTCAGAAGACCCTTCATGGAGGTTTGATCAAAGAGCCAGAGTACCCGGTCCGGAGGGTGCAGGGTTCCATCCTGGAGCCAGGCCTGGGGTTGAGGCCCATGAGCAAGCACCTGGTAGCTGGGCTTCTGCCCATGGGGCCCAGCTGGCCCCAGCCCAAACCGGATACATGGGCTTATCCACCTGTGGACCCACAGCCTCCAGGAGGAACATGAAGGGTACGGTGCAATGTGGATCCGGTGGCAGACCAAGGCAGAAGCTTTGGCGGTCCGATCTCCAGACAGGAAAGCTGGCTGTTGGAATATGGATCATCCCCTTTCTGGCAGGGAAGGAGCTGCAGCTTGTGGAGGAGCTTGAGCGGTACGGGCTAGATATAGCCAGGCTCACCTTGACACATAACTTTGGCTCTGGAACCCAAGTCCTTGAGAGGGGCTGAACTCACTTTTATGCTGTAGTTGCACCGGGGGAGAGGCAGAGGGCTGGGGTGAGCATTCTGTTAACTTCAAGACTCTCTGCCTGTATGTTGGGGTTTTCTCTGGGGGACAAAAGGGTAGCTTCCCTGTGCCTTTGGTTTGGGGAACGGGTCTTGACTGTTGTTTGTGCTTTTGGACCAAATAGGAGTTGAGAGTACCCACCTTTTTTGGAGTCCCTGGGCCAAGTGCTCCAATTGAGGACTAGTCCTCCTGGGGAACTTCAACGCTCATGTGGGCAACGACAGCATGACCTGGAGGGGCATGATTGGGAGGAACGGCCCACCCAAATCGGAACTCAATGGTCTTCTGTTATTGGACTTCTGTGCAAGTCACAGTTTGGCCATAACAAACACCATGTTTGAACGTAAGGATGCTCAACGGTATACCTGGTACCAGGATGCACCAGAGGGCAAGTTAGACAATAAATTATTAATAATTCTGCTGAAATAGCAGAGTAGAACACAAAACATTGTGTATAAAGTTTTATAGCATATTTCCATGAACTGCTATTGCTGTACTTGTGTGAACAACCCCATGTGAAGGGCAGATGTGTTATGTCCTTACCTAACTACAGTTGGATACAGCTCAGAACTGTACAGCACAAGGGTTGCAAAGGATGCTGAAGCAAACCCTTTTCCAACAACAGCAACAACTGTTCTGGCAACAGACAAATCTAAACAAAATATACATTCATGAGATGGTATTCAGTTCTTTGTGATGCAATCATTTGTTATTTTCCTGCATATAAGAATTTGTGAAACTAAAAGATTTCGTTCTGCAGGTTCCTGGTTCTCTACCTTTTGGTATCACAATGTTGATTCCCAGACAGAGTCCAGACAACAGCAGAGATCCTGCCTCAGTCCGCCTCCTGCCTATTTTATCCAGGATACAGTAAACCAACAGTTTGGCTGGCAGCTCGATTAAAGCATAGATTAACTGGGTGAGGTAGATGCTGATGCCAAAGCCTGAGATATTGAAGCTGATGCCATAAAATGTACATGCCACACAAAGCCTACGAACAGAAATTGTATTAAAGTAAAGCATAAACCTGTTACTACTGTATTTTAGTTGTCTGGGAACTGACATATACAGACCATAATACACCAGTACTCAAGGCTAGTTTCCTCATCTTAGGTGTTCGGATCAAGTCGAAGTAGGAGTAGGTTCTGTCCTTCTTCTCTGTCACAACAATAGTGGACAATATCTAAAAAATAAAGCATCACTATTAAAATCAAGTTCAGCATTACTTAAAAAAACTTCTCTTGTGTCAAAAATCAAGTTCATTACTCTAAATAAGCCCTGAACATTATTAATATACAACCTCAGTTTTAAGTGTGTGAATGAAGTCTCGTCTTTGATTCATCTTGGCACATTTCTTCAGATACATCTGAGCCTGGTCCAATTTTCCGTTGGCTATGAGCCACCGAGCTGACTCTGGCATCCACCTGAGTTTAAAAGTAGAGAACTTTTTAAAAGTGCTCATTTATATTACAAAATTAAACTTTGATTTCACACGCAATGCCATATATCACCACAAGTATTTCTTTTTGTAACTGATGGAGGTAGGAATTATCCTGGGACTCTCCATACTTTGTGAAATTGAACTAACAATTACAAAGTGTTGAGTTTAATGGCTTAAAGTTCAAATTCTTGGAAAAACATAGAAAGTAAAATATGGGAGATAATAGGCTACAGGATACCTTTGACATTTGGAAAATATTATTTAGGTAACCTGACAAATGAAGACATACACCATGATGACTGGTGGTCAAAATCTTATTGGCCGCTGCTAAGAAAGGGATAACAAGGAAATGGAGGAGAGAAGAACCACCGACGCTAAAGAACTGGGAGGAGGTCCTGATGGAGATCTATTGCATGGAAAGAATGACTTATAAACTGAGGCTGAAACAAGTGGAGCTAGATGCTAAATGGGAGAAATGGAAAACGTTTTATGCTCAAGAGGACACCATCAATTAACGGACAAATATGGATGCTTTCAAAGAGGAAAAAAAGGAATACCGCTGACACTTTAAAGAGCATATTTTAAGTTATTTTTTTATTATTATTCTGATAAAACTCTGTCCAAAAATACTATTTGAAATGTTTATTGAGGGTATTTTGTTTTACAATACATTTTTTAAAACCATTTATCTAGTCCAAAGTGCCCCTTTTTGCAAAGTTTCTAAAAACGCTTTTTTTTTCATATGTGGACCTGTGACGTCAGCTAAGGGAGCTCGTAGCTAGGTGGCGCTGCTTACAGTGTTGTCAGATGTAGATAAATAAAGTATTTGTAGGATAATTTAACACTCTGTACGATCAATAATCCCATAAATATGATCATTTGAGCCCTTTGTTGTGTGGAGTTTGTGTAACAGATGCTTGTTTTAATCATTGTGTTAGATTTTTTAAAGCTAAACTACTTTAACATCTCAGACTGGCACCGCTCTAGTCTGCCAGCTGCCTGCTCGCTGTCGGCGATGAGTTGTTAGTTTTAGGTTAGAGCGCTCTTTAATCGAATCGGTGTGTATTCATTTTAATAAAAAATGCTAAATTATATTTATTATGTTTGTGAATGCCAATCGCCAGTCTGTCAGGACACTGAGTCAACAACGGGACGGCTTCCTTACCGGTACGGTGACTTCTGTTTGGAGACGAAAAACCCCGGCGGTCCTGGTCTAGTCCAGGACTGGATGTGATGGAGTCCCACATACCGGCGAAAAACATTCAGTGTGACTCTAAACAGGCGCCGTTACTTCGATCCATTCACCGGAACCGCTGTTAGCACGCAGCAGCTAACAGGAGCTAACGGGGAGACTTGAGTCTCGTTTCCATGGCAGGTTTGGTACGGTTCGTGGTGGGTCGTAGTCCCGTACCGATCAGCGATTTCATGAGAGCATTTCCTTCAGGTGTCTGACCCTCACCTGGCTGGCGGGGTACAGTAAATCCATGCCGCGATGCTCTCCAGAGGGGCTTCCCGTTCCCAGCGGGGCTCCCAAGAGGGGCTTCACGGCGGAGTTTCCAGCCTGACCCGACACTGTTTCGGTCAGCCTCGAACCGTTTAGCTGCATCCTGTGAAACTTTTTATAAACTCTTTCATTTCTTAACAATCCACCTGAACGCAGCTCAATGTTTGGAGCTCTGATGATCAAAAACCTGGTGCTAAACGCTGGTATTTTACCCAGACCCGAGTGAGGAGGTGGGTCACGGTCTACAGCTGGACCGACAGGGTACAGCCTTACAGGACTGATTGTTTTTATCTTTTTTTTATCTTAATAAAATAACTGCTCACTATAGTAATAAAGTAATAAAATAACGGCACTCTGGGGGTTTGTTTTGCTCGTCACAAGTAGTGAATAGTGGATCAGTTTTCTATATAGAGAACGAACGGTCTCCCTGAACTGTCGTCACTTCCGGTTTGGTGAAAAAATTGACAATTCTCACAAAAACGAATCCAAGAGCCTAAATAAGCTGAATTTGTGTAAATTTTTATTCAGAAAAAGTTTCTATTATATTTCTCTAAACATTTGTTTAAGGGAGTGTCTAACTTAAAATATGCTCTTTAAGTTCTGCGCACTGTATGTTGTTATTGTTTTGTGTTTGTGTTTTGGAAAATAATAAATATTGAGTTATAAAATTTTTTTTAAAAAGTTCAAATTCTTCTACTTTCACTGTTGAGGAATTGGATATGAGGGGCCACCAGGGACATTATTCTAAATTCTCATACACACATGAAAACCTCTCATACACTTTAAAACCTCTCATACACACACATGAAATTCCTTTTATCTACAAATGTGGAAAAACCTCTTATACATGCATGTAAAAAACGTCTTCCAAACACATGTGAAAAGTTTTTTCACATGTGTATGAGAGGTTTTGCTTTCACATGTGCATGGAGTCCATTGCTTACGTGAGCAATGACAGTGTGACCTGGAGGGGCGTGAGTGGGAGGAACAGGCCGCCCATTATGAACTCATGGGGTGTTCTTGGACCTCTGTGCAAGTCTCAGTTTGGCCATATTGAACATCATGTTCGAACATAAGGATACCCATCAGGTCTCAGAGCTGCCTAGGTTATGGGTTAATGATTGACTTTGTAGTTATATCATCCGACCTGAGACCGTATGTTTTGGACACTCGAGTAAAGAGAGGAGCTGAGCTGTCAACTGATCACCACCTTGTGGTGAGCTAGATCAAATGGCAGGGGAAGATGTTGCGCAGACCTGGTAGACCCAGAAATATAGTGAGAGTCTGTTGGGAACGCCTGGCAGAAGAGCCAATTCAACTCCAACCTATGGCAGAGCTTTGACCGTGTCCCGAGAGCAGTGGGGGGCATTGAGTCCGAATGGGCCGAGGTGGTTGTTGCTAGCTGTGGTCACAGGGTGGCCAGTGCCAGTCGTGGTGGTAACCCCGTACCCATTGGTGAACACAAGAGGTTAGGGGAGCTGTCAAGCTGAAGGAGGCCTACAGGGCAGGGCTGGTCTGTGGGTCTCCAGAGGCAGCCAGCAGGTACCAGAGGGCCAAGCAGAGTGCAGCAGTGGCAGTTTCCGAGGCAAAATATCAGGCATGAGGAGTTTGGTGAGACCATGAAGAAAGACTGTCGATCGGCTCCAAAAAGGTTCTGGCAAACCATCTGGCGCTCCAGGGGAGGAAGACGGTAACTAACTTGTTCACACTGTTTACAGTGGGGACGGGGAGCTGCTGACATCAACTAGGGCTATAGTCAGTTGGAGAAAGGAATACTTTAATGAGCTCCCCAGTCCCACCGACAAGCTATGAGGAACCAGGAGACCTGAGGATGGACTGTCCTATCTCTGGGGCAGAAGTCACTGAGGTAGTCAAACAACTACACTGCGTCAGAGCCCCGAGGTGGATGAGATCCTACCTGGTATCTCAAGATGGATGTTGTAGGACATAGGAGTTTTGCATCAGTTAATTTAAGTATGTGCCTATTTCCAGTGAAAAACAATAAAACCTGGATATTTTCATTAATCTGAGAACCCTCCCACCCCCACCCCACCCCGGACAGAACATGAAAAGAGGACATGTTTGAGGAATAGAGGACGTTTGGTCATCCTAATCTATGGTCATGAGCTTTGGGTAATGACCAAAAGAACAAGGTTGCAGATACAAGTGGCCAAAATTAGTTTTCTCCGCAGGGTGGCCGGGATCAGCCTTAGAGATAGGGTGAGGAGTTCGAACATTCAGGAGAGACTTAGAGTAGAACCGCTGCTCCTCCATCTCAAGAGGAGCCAGTTGAGGTGGCTCAGGGCATCTTGTTACGATGCCTCCTGGATGCCTTTCCAGGTAGGTGTTTCAGGCATGTCCTGCCAGCAGAAGGCCCCCGGGTCAACCCAGAACATGTTGGAGAAAGTATATCTTTAATCTGGTCTGGGAATGCCTTGAGTTGGGCGGATGTGGCTGGGGAGAGGAAGGTCTGGGACTCCCTAGTTGGGATGCTACCCAGACCTGGACAGGTGGAAGAAGACGAAACGAGATGTGCGTATGAAAGGTTTTCACATGTGTGTATGAGAGGTTGTGTTTTCACATAAAAGAGCATCTATGCTTGCAGGGGGTGCCTGATGGAACATATTTGAAAACCACTGCTCTAGGCCACAGTGACCCACAATAATAATCCACCAATATTAGATTTAAATGCCTTTGTCAGCTAACACCAATAATTTGTACTACTGCGTATTCATGTCACAAAGCCTTCTGTTGGATTAGCTGATCAAAACTATTGAGTTCTACCTCCATGTGATGATGGCCAAGGTTAAAGGTGACGTAACACTGACAATCAGCCACCGCCAGTCGTTCACAAAGTAGGCAATGACTGCCATTGCTGTGCTTCCAAATGTCCAAGACAAACTATCAATCACTCCCACCAGTTTTCTGTGTTCGATGTCCACCCACTCCACATCTGTAAAAACATTATCAAGTCACCACGTTGAAATTCTAATAAAGAGATATCACTATGTATTAACAGATGGAGCAATTACTGAGGACTGTTGAGACAATGACAATGCCAGTGATGCAAAACCCAGTGAAGAACCTCAGCACTGCAAACATGATGTAAGTCGTAGAAAAAGCACTGGCTAAGGCAAGCAGCATTCCAGACACATACGACACCAGCAGCATGATCCTTCGGCCAAACCTGCAAAGAGTCACAACCACACCTCAGTTACTGCACTGGATTGTTTCAAATAGCATTTTAAAACCCAAATCTGTGATACCTGTCACTTAGACTGCCAAAGGTCATGGCTCCAAACATCACTCCAACAAAGAAGATGGTGGCTGTTGCTTTGTTTTTGCCTCGTCTATCACACACCAGGTCCCACTTGAACAAACGGGTAAGAGAATAGGATCTCACTGAGGCTGATCAAATATCGATGTCAGCTCTTCCTATCATTGTGAAGCAGAATTCACCAAGCGTTGGATTGTTCGCCCACTAATAGGGAACGTGAGCTGGGATTAGACCGTCGTGAGACAGGTTAGTTTTACCCTACTGATGATGTGTTGTTGCAATAGCGAAAACGTTGAGACAAAAAAGCAAAATCGGAATTAATGTGTGCTAATATCATCATCATCATTAAAACTTTATGACAAAATGAGGTCCATAGTATGAGAGAATAAAAGAGTAAATAGAGTAAAAAAAATAAAAGTATAAGGATATAACATTAAAATATTAAAAACCAAATAAATACAAAAGCAATGCCAGTGTTTTCAAAGATTATAAAAGAAGCAAGTCGAGCTTCGTTTAATCAATGATAAAATAGAAATAATAGCATTTTCAGAGTCCATCAGTCTACACATACACATACATTAGATCAGAAGTGCAACAGCACAGGTGGAATACCATCATACATAAACAGCTGTCTCCAGTGTGGTACTTTCAGCAGCAGTCTCAACCCATCATTGTATGCCGCCTGAAGTTTGTACAGAAAACTTTTTCACAGACTGATGTCCATTTTTAATACTAAATCTATAAACAATACCAGCAGTTTTACCTGTGAGGTGATGGTAGACCTGAAGGTTGTGTTGTCGTACACCCATCCATTCTGACACGGCGCCGTCTGCACATCAGTGAAGCTGGAGGAGTTGAACAGCAGATGATACTGAGGCTCCACAAACATTCGACAGGAGCTCAGAGATCCATCCTGCTGGACTGGAATACTAACACGAAGCCTTTGTTCCTGAGATAAATTCATAAAATTAAATCCATCGTCCAGAGAGCTGATGTCACAATGGTGAGCAGGTATCGCAGCTCCAAAATTGTTAAAGAAAAAGTGGCAGGGAAGCGTGAAGCGAGCGAGGAAGCTGATGGCTACGATCATTTTCTGAAATCTTCCAAAGCCATTGATATCAGAGAGAACATCCTCAAACTTCATACTGATGGTGATATTTCTAATGTCAACATAAACCGAATGTTTCCTTGTGTCCTGATGCATGTATAATAAAAAGTAAGCGGAGGGTTTGGCGTTTTTCCCCCAGAGAGAATAACTTTTGGTATTTGATTCATCAACTACTTGCTATAGATTACAAGTGAAAATAGTTAATTTTTTACCTCACATAACCACTAGATCAATTGTGTGTGAAGTAAGACATCATGCCCTGTTCCAATGGAGTATTAGAGGGAGGTTCATTCTGTTTTTGTAGAAAATCACCCAAATGACACAACCAGGTTTTGTTCAGTAGGTGAAATGTGCAATATCCCAACTCTTACACACTGACTAACATTCAGTCTTTTTTTTTTTTGGCCAAACATATTAAGTTGTATTGCAGAAAGTAATAGCACAAAAGATTTGACTTTATGTGTATGCATATGTTAGTTTGGTAAAGCCTGTCATTGCAAAAAATATTGTAATACTATTAATTTATTTTTCTTATAATTTGAACAATGTCTTGGGACATGATGGCTGATTTATATCTCTTCTGCTACCTGTTGAACAGCCTGTAAATTTATAATTGTTTATGATTTAATTTGCAGTAATTTGTTATAGTTCAACTTGCCTGTCTTGTCACCATTATAAACATTGACCTGAAATAATAACATTGTTTTGTTCTTGAGAACAAAATAACTCCAAAGTGGTTTTGTTCCAAATGAATTATTTTCATCATGGTTGTACATGTACAATGTATAGCTCATTCTTTGATGGATGTTTACATTTGAAATACATTTTTTATGAGACAAGACAATCGCTTTAGATTGAAAGAAAAGTAAGACACAAGTGAAGAGTGAAACAAATGTCAGAGTTAAGACCTTTAATGGGTTACAGTGTCTCAAAGATGACAGACTAAAAATTTCAGCCAACTTGCCAAAAATATTCAAGTGTCCTATCTTCACTTGACTTGGGCGGTTAACACTTACTGAGTAACCGATAAAAACATGATGTGTTAATGACTTGTTTTATTTCCTGTTCTGTTCGATATCCTCGATGGTCTCTGGTAAGCATCTGTTGCGTGTTTCTGGCAGAGTTCTTGCCACTATCGCTCCAGTCACAGCTACAGAAAACAAGACCACCTGAGGCAGTTCCCTCCACACCTCATCCAGTAAGAGGATCAGAGGAGCTACGGCCACCCCGAACCGAGCCATGAAGGAGTTGTAGCCCATTCCGTTCTGCCTGAGAGACAAAAAGATACAAAAATAAAATCAAAAACTAGAAACTATGGGATTTCCATCTGATATATGTTGATTGTATTGCTTTACAGGGATATTTTGGCTATGTTGAATTCAGATTTTGTTGATGCCTTCCTGAATGGCCTCAGTTTTTAAAACGTTTACTTCCTACAGAGTCTGGCAACATTGTGTGTGCCCATGATGTGGCTCTTTGTGGTAACACAGTAAAAAAATGTGGCTCGTGTTCTCTGACTAGTTGGCCACCCTTGACCTAGTCCAAAACTGCAAACCTTAAATTGTATTGCTGCCATCTTAAACCCATTTCCATAGGCGTCTTTTAAAACAGCTATTTGGATTTTTATTAGGAAATTAAACCACAGGTCTAATAAATGTGGGCTGCATTACACTCCTGCAGCTGTGCATGCTGATTGTTGTGATATTCTATTAAAGGCACACTATGTAACTTTTTCATATTTTAAAATATTTTTCTAGATCCACTATATGCTAATATGACCCTTGACAAGGTTAATGAAAAGTCACTCAGCCCCATCTGCTGCTTGTGTCCAGGATACCACGTTTGCAACTTCAGAGTCTCCAGTCCGGTGCCCTGAAGTCTCACAAAGTCACATATCTCACGAGGATAAGGCTTACCCAATGTGGCTAGCTGTTATGCTAGCGCCGGAGTGGTTTTAGCTCATGATTCCTGTTTTGATTTGATCTCTCCCTGCTTGAACACAGCTGATTTCTTTGAATGAGTGATGAACCACTCCAGTAGAAAGCAATGAAGGCTGAGGAGACATTTAAACAGTTACATTTAGGTGTTTCTGAGCAAAGACAATGCTAACTTTTTTACGACAGTGATTTAAAAAGGACACTAGGGGGTGCTAAAAACAAGCCAAATCTGCATGGTTTGCTTTTACTGTAATGAGTATTCTCATTCTCTCTAACTTATTCTAAATAGAAGGCACTTCTTGATAAAACACTCGCCTCTTTCCTGCTCTTTCACTTTAACATATCTGCAGTAATAAAGGTGTCTTGGAACTTTTTTCTGACAGCAACAATACAGTTTTGTTTTAGCTGAAAATGAGCCTGTACCTAATGCAACATTGTTTTATAAATCTTTATGCCTCCATCAGATTTGCATCACACAGATGTTTACATTATAAGTTTTTTTTAAAGTCTTACTGTAAGCTAAATGTAGCACATCTGATGCATCAGGGGCAAGTTTGGCAGTAAATTCTTGAAAATTCAGCTTAAAGAACAGAGTCAAACACAAATAATAATGTATAAAGTTTTATAAAATAATATATTTCCATCAACTGCTATTACTGTACTGCATCATGTAAGGGCAGATGTGTTATGTCCTTACCTAACTACAGTTGGATACAGCTCTGAAGTGTACAGCCCAACGGTTGTAAAGGATGCTGAAGCAAACCCTTTTCCAACAACAGCAACAACTGTTCTGGCAACAGACAAATCTAAACAAAATATACATTCATGAGATGGTAATCAGTTCTTTCTGATGCAATCATTTGTTATTTTCCTGCATATAAGAATTTGTTAAACTAAAAGATTTCGTTCTGCAGGTTCCTGGTTCTCTACCTTTTGGTATCACAATGTTGATTCCCAGACAGAGTCCAGACAACAGCAGAGATCCTGCCTCAGTCCGCCTCCTGCCTATTTTATCCAGGAAATAGTAAACTGACAGTTTGGCTGGCAGCTCGATTAAAGCATAGATTAACTGGGTGAGGTAGATGCTGACGCCAAAGCCTGAGATATTGAAGCTGATGCCATAAAATGAACCTGCAACACAAAACCTATGAACAGAAATTGTGTTTAAGTAAAACATAAACCTGTTACTACTAGGGGTGGGAATTGATAAGTTTTTATCAATATCAATGCCATTGTCGATTCTGCTTATCAGTCCATTTCCTTAACAATTCCCTTATCAATTCTTGTAAGCGGCAAAAAAATATAAATAAAACTTCAACACGGTCTTCTGCACTATGATCAACCATGGTCCAGACAGAACCGGATGGACCCAGCACTGCTTCCGGATCCAAACCGCTGTAGCGCTTTCACACTCCTGAGTTGTCTCAAAGAGTCTAGTGTGCAATTTGTGATAAAGCAGAGTGGGGGATCCTGTGTTTGTTGCTAGTTCATTTGTGAAGATGCTGCAGTGGTTCAGGTGCCAACCCAATGCTGGTTCTGTCCGGTTCAATCCGGACCGCAACGCGTCATGCTCGCGCTGCAACACCGATCAGAGGGGACTGCTGGACAGAAACCAGGTTACTGCTCTGTCGGACCAGTGAGAGGTGCATAGAAGTCTATCCTCTCCAGGAGTGAAAGATTACTGACCAGCAAATTTTGAGAAAACTGGAAAGGAGTGAATTATTAAGAAGAATTGACAAACTTGGAGGTGTACAATTCCGATTAAATTGGTGTGTTGGAACCGGTTCCAAGTTGGAAACTTTCTCAGTTCCCACCTCTAGTTACTACTGTATTTTAGTTGTCTGGGAACTATACTCATTGAGATATACAGACCATAATACTCCAGTACTCAAGGCTAGTTTCCTCATCTTAGGTGTTCGGATCAAGTCGAAGTAGGAGTAGGTTCTGTCCTTCTTCTCTGTCACAATAATAGTGGACAATGTCTGAAAAATAAAGCATCACTAATAAAACCAAGTACATCAATCTGAATAAAAACTTCTCTTGTTTCATCTATAGACCTGAATATTAGTAATAAACAACCTCAGTTTGAAGTGTAAACTCTTCTCTTTGATTCATCTTGGCACATTTCTTCAGATACATTTGAGCCTGGTCCAGTTTTCCGTTGGCTATGAGCCACCGAGCTGACTCTGGCATCCACCTGAGATCAGAAATAGAGAACTTTCTTTAAAATGCAGATTGATGTTACATGGAAATTGAACTTTGATCTCACACACGATACCATATGTGCCTGTAAGTATCTTTTTGTAATTGATGGAGGTCAGAAATTATTCTGTGCTCTCTTTATTTTGTGAGATTAAACCAATCATTACATAGTCTTACATTTAGTGCCTTAAGTATATGTTTCTTACTTTATTCAATGTAGAGAGATGGGGTAGATGAATGATAATTAAAATATTTTTCTTTTTAAAATTATTTAAAAGTGCAAACTAAGCATGTACATGACTACAAACTAGCACCTTAGGGTTAGGGTTAGACAAGCTTCTTCCCATTAAATGGATATGCAGTGTGCATATTTCAGTAAACATTTAGGAATGAATTTATTGCTGGAAGTTCTGCAATACAGGGACCACTCGAGGAAAACAGGTTAAGAAATTGTTCATTTTGTCATTGTGATATTAAGCACCATTATCGCACATGTTCTCCTAATATTATGCAGCCCTAATGAGAAGATTGAATCTCTTATGTGGTGGAATTAAGTCAATAATTCACCAATATTTAATTTAAAATCCATTATCACCATCACCAATAATTCGTACTACTGTGTATTCATGTCACAAAGCCTTCTGTTGGATTAGCTGATCAAAACTATTGAGTTCTACCTCCATGTGATGATGGCCAAGGTTAAAGGTGACGTAACACTGACAATCAGCCACCGCCAGTCGTTCACAAAGTAGGCAATGACTGCCATTGCTGTGCTTCCAAATGTCCAAGACAAACCATCAATCACTCCCACCAGTTTCCTGTGTTCGATGTCCACCCACTCCACATCTGTAAAAACATTATCAAGTCACCACGTTGAAATTCTAATAAAGAGATATCACTATGTATTAACAGATGGAGCAATTACTGAGGACTGCTGAGACAATGACAATGCCAGTGATGCAAAACCCAGTGAAGAACCTCAGCACTGCAAACATGATGTAAGTCGTAGAAAAAGCACTGGCTAAGGCAAGCAGCATTCCAGACACATACGACACCAGCAGCATGATCCTTCGGCCAAACCTGCAAAGAGTCACAACCACAACTGCACTGGATTGTTTCAAAAAGCATTTTAAAACCCAAATCTGTGATACCTGTCACTTAGACTGCCAAAGGTCATGGCTCCAAACATCACTCCAACAAAGAAGATGGTGGCTGTTGCTTTGTTTTTGCTTCGTCTATCACACACCAGGTCCCACTTGAACAAACGGGTAAAAGAATAGGATCTCACAATTAAAATATGGTGCTGAAAAAACGTGACAAAAAAGCAAAACCGGAATTAATGTGTGCTAATATCATCATTATCATTAAAACTTTATGACAAAATGAGGTCCATAGTATGAGAGAATAAAAGAGTAAATAGAGTAAAAAAATAAAAGTATAAGGATATAACATTAAAAGACTAAAAACCAAATAAATACAAAGCAGCACCAGTGTTTCCAAAGATTAGAAAAGAAGCAAATCGAGCTTCGTTTAATCAATGATAAAATAGAAATAATAGCATTTTTAGAGTCCATCAGTCTACACATACACATACATTAGATCAGAAGTGCAACAGCACAGGTGGAATACCATCATACATAAACAGCTGTCTCCAGTGAGGTACCTTCAGCAGCAGTCTCAACCCATCATTGTATGCCGCCTTAAGTTTGTACAGAAAACTTTTTCACAGGCTGCTGCACATTTTAATACTAAATCTATAAACAATACCAGCAGTTTTACCTGTGAGGTGATGGTAGACCTGAAGGTTGTGTTGTCGTACACCCATCCATTCTGACACGGTGCCGTCTGCACATCAGTGAAGCTGGAGGAGTTGAACAGCAGATGATACTGAGGCTCCACAAACATTCGACAGGAGCTCAGAGATCCATCCTGCTGGACTGGAATACTAACACGAAGCCTTTGTTCCTGAGATAAATTCATAAAATTAAATCCATCGTCCAGAGAGCTGATGTCACAATGGTGAGCAGGTATCGCACCTATAAAATTGTTCAAAATGAAGTGGCAGGGAAGCGTGAAGCGAGCGAGGAAGCTGATGGCTACGATCATTTTCTGAAATCTTCCAAAGCCATTGATATCAGAGAGAACATCCTCAAACTTCATACTGATGGTGATATTTCTAACATAAACAAACCGAATGTTTCCTCGTGTCCTGATGCATGTATAATAAAAAGTAAGCGGAGGGTTTGGAGTTTTTCCCCCAGAGAGAATAACCTTTGATATTTGATTTATCAACTACCTGCTATAGACTACAGATCAAAAGAGTTAATCATTTACCGTACAACACTAAAAAAAAAATGTCTATGTGACTCTAAAGCAAGATGGCCATGCACAGCTGGTTATACAACACGTTTCAATGAAGTATTCAAGGAGTATTCAACCTGTAGGGGGGGCTTCATTCTCTATTTTTGTTGAACCCAAATATGACATTAAAATGATTTTAAAATAACATTGCAATGTCTAAATCCTAAAGATGTTTTAATGAGCTATCGTTAACGTTTTTTGTTTTCTACTAGTTAAAAAGGTGTTTTTCTTTTTGGAACTCTGGTATTTTTTTCTAAAATTTAAGCGGAAACAGCTGGCCATTTCTGTCCTCTCACTTCTGGAATGTTCTGCTTTACAATGCACCAGCACGCATGAATAGAGAATCCAAGCAGCGAGACAGACGGCTGGATTTTCCAATAGTTCAGTTTTTAGAGAACTACAAGGGAACCACCTAATTAAAAAACATTTTAAACTACTTTTTTTTTTTTTTAACCAACTTCCCTATATCACCTTTAAATGTACAGTTCTGGGTTGATTCTTTTTGCCAACATCCCCACATTAAGCAAAGTCTTTTGAAGTTTCTTGGATTTGTTTTTTCACAAAGTGAAAATTTCAAGCTCCAAGTTTACATCACCCATATAAATCACTGAATATTAAAACCTTGTCCAGTTTAGGGTTTAGATTGTACACACCCTTTGAGAGTGTCTATACCCCCTCTGCTGTTATGAAATATTTCGTATACTGTGAACAATGAAGAAGGATGAATTCAAACTCTGCTCTACACTAAACATTACAACATATCTGTGACTTATCTGGGAGACTGGCTGCTGGTATACATCCAGCTGGTTGTAGTAAGTCAAGGTGACAGAGGATCGAGAGGGGGTAAAATAATTTATCTTATGAGTAGAGACCGTTGTTGTTTTTAGCAGCCATTTTGGTTTTAGTCTTAGTCTTTTGGATGAAAATGCTGATTAGTTTTAGCCACATTTTAGTAGTTTTAGTCAGTTTTTAGTAAAAAAAAAAAAAAAAAAAGTATTAATCCTTTAACAAAGTAATTTAGGTTTATAGGTTGGAAATTAGAATCACTCACATCAGTCAATTCAAAAGTACCATAGGCTGTTTTGGCATGAAACAGGAAAAGTAATGAAAAACATTGAAAATGGAAAAAAACTACAATAATCAAAGCATTCAGTCAACACTATGAGAATTGGTCTAACCTTCGGTCATAATGATAACAAAGACATGTCGCTGTTTAATGAATAAAATCACTAATTAGAACTTAAAGCTTGTTAGCCTAGCCATTAGCTCATCGGCAGGTTGAATGGGAGAATACAGTATAGTGCTGCATTTTTAGTATAATAAAATAAACAAACAGAGCAAATGACTCACCATCAAGTTGATTAAATAAGGACACAATAGGGAGTCAATCGGCAAAGTTAGCTGTCAAGAATAAGTATTCATTTGACGAGATGAGCGTTCCAGCAGCGCCATGCAACAGATCTCCCCAAACTAGGCTAATAGAAAAGTTCATCCCCTCGTCAACGAATAGTCACGGACATCTCATCTCATTTTAGTCATCAAAGAGCCGCATTTGGCCTGTTAGGGTCTCGTTAACATCATGGAAAAAATGGACGTTAATGATAAATTTCATTTTAGTCTTCATCAACGAAAACAACACTGGTAGAGACAGAAAGTCTGGACCTGGTCCAGCTCACATAAACTGAACTCTTTGAAACAAATGAGCAACAGATGTGAGTTTTGAGTGATAAAACTGATGTACACACTTTGAACCATTGTCTCCTACTTGTCTTGCATGTGTCAGGATGGACACCTAGATATCTGATAAACCATTTCCAATATGGACTGTCTCTGTGTCTTCTTCATTATCATCAATACAAATCCTCATTAAAGGGATCATAGTCTGGCATTTCTATATAAAAAACTCTATGTAAAAGATAAGCCAGTAGTCAGATGATATCCTGGTAGCTTTACCTTTTGTTTAACCACAGGTCCTGGTATTCGACTGGATGCTACTTTGACTCATAAAACTTGAATATGGTTGCTGATTGCTTACATTCATTCTCACCAGATGGTAGTGGTTTATTCCAGCAGAGTAATGTTGCTTATGGAGAATTACAACAGCTGCATGATGTTGACTTTTCCCTTCAAAATCATGATGCAATCATTCAAAGCAGATGGTTCTTGAGTTGTGACAGCTGGTATTAAATAGCACCAAACAAATCATGGAAGAAATACATATTTCTAATAATTAATATGACCAAGAAAAAGACCTTTGGCTTTTAACAGATAACACAGTGATGGTGGGAAATAGTCTAACTGTGTCACACTTAAAGTGGCTCTCTGGATTATTTTTCTAAAGTTTTCTAAATGTTTTAAATGATATTTCAGGTCTAAACTATGATCTATGGGTAGAGTTCCACAACATCTGTCATTCTGATGAAGACCCTCCTTCCTCCTAGTGAAGGACTTTAATTTTATCCCTAATAATGTTCTATATGTTTTATAAGGTAAGTATCAGGCTGAAGAGATCAGGTTGAACTTTCTGTGACTGTTCAGAATTCAGGTTCGTGTGTGTAGATCAGCAGGGAAGGGAACCCTGGGTGAGATCCACACGTACAGAGGACTTGCTTAGTTGAAACTCAACAAATGGTTGCCAGGAAAAACCCTTATCTGAGAGAATAGCGTGAGAGGAGTCAGATGGGTTCTTGTTTTTGTTCTCTGTTTGCGGTCAAAGGAAGTCAGAGGTTTTGGTGAGAACAGCATGTACACACAGCTTCTTTCTCTCTACAATAACTTAAGTTTGGCAGGAAAATGAGACGGAATGTGAGCCAGAAACATCTTACTTCACATAGTGATGATAAATGATGTTCTTTCCAATGTCCTGTAAGATTAGGAAACTCCAGGTGGACTCCAGAGAGCTCATTTCAACAAAAACACCCCAATCCGGGAAAGAGCATTACACCATGGTCCATGCGGAAGGCACGTGCTTAGTGTTATGTGATTGGCTAAGAATGGTTCGAGACATGTACTGTGATAGGTTGATGTCACAGAAGCCACGATCTATAAAAGTGTCAGGCTCGCCTGTGTTCGGGAGATTTTTAGGGATTTTTAGACTTCTGATTGGGGCTTGTTTTGAACAAACTGTCCAGCTAAATTTATAATAAATCTTCAAAACTAGAGAAGTAGTCTGTCTTCATTTTTCCTCTGAGTATCAAGAAGAATTTTATCTTCAACACTAGAGACCCCTTTCCATTAGTTCTTGCCGCCGACATTTTTCAGCCAATGAAATTCAAATTTCTGCATTCTTTCAACATGCACGCGCATCGACCAAACCTGTACCAGTAGGGGGCGCTGTCGTACAGGACGCTCTGTGTGTTTCTCTGTCGTCTCAGCCGTTCACTGAGGACTCATAGCTCATTTCTACTAAAAACCTACCCATTTCCCAGCTAAAGGCAGATTTATTTTTATGTTTAAACCTTTCACCTCACAGAATGGCAAGGCTTGACAGGGTTACGTGTTTATTTTGGTCAGAAAGTTCATCCAGGGCCGAGTCAAGTTCAGCTTCAGAGTCCAGCAGCAGCTCGCTTCTAACAGAGCTAATATCAGAAGCAGCAGGGACATAGAGGGCTCGTAGTGTTGGAGTAAGATTGTGAACTGTGAGTGATTAAACCCTACACATTGAGCTGTACAGTTTATGCCCGCAACGTATATGCGCCGTGTGCACGCGCGCACACGCAACCGGACGCGCGTGTCGAGATGTTTTGAGGAGGAGCCTTTGGACTTAGATTCAAAAACTGCTCTCTTGATGAAATAATCCAGAGTGCGGCTTTAATGACAAACATTAAAAGTTATTTTGTAGTTTATTACTTAGACAACTAAGGAATTAAGTGCTGTGCTTAAAGGGACATAAGGGAGCTTTTGAAGAAAAATAATAATTGCATGTTCAGTTTATTTAGGTTAATGAGTGATGAAGCATTTTAAACCAAAAAGAATGATGCCACCCATGTATCATTCCATTGTCTTGAACAGTCTGTGAGCTGTAAAGTGCATTTCAATTCGGGGGCCGAATTTCCCGCGCTGTCCTACGAATGTGACGTCAACTGACACTCACTGTGTGCTCCAGTCAGCTGTAAAGAGTAAAAGAAATGTATATCCAGTAGGTGGCAGCATTGCACTGTTGTGTTGTGCTGAGTGTCTATGGCGGACATTATTCGTCTAAATGTTTTTTCTCATAATCGTGGTGGTATTTTGAAAGTGTTTATGGAGCTGAAAACCTCTCTGCTGGATTATAGGGTTTCACAGAGCTAAAGGTGCCGTTATAAATCAGCGCAAAGCGATCTGTGTAAGTTACTGGGTCTTGAGAGTAAAGGCCTCAAATCCCCCAGTGTTTCCTGGACTTCAGCCCGCCTCACAGTGCCTCAACGGCAGCTTGCGCTCTGCTGCGCACACGGCTTCTCTGCTGTTATTGATCGCAGCCTTTTGGGGAGAACCGTTGAGAACACTCACTGTGTGTGTGTGTGTGTGTGTGTGTGTGTGTGTCGCGGGGCATTGTTTTACCATATTTCCTTTTGTATTAAAAAAATGTATTTTTATTTATGGAATCAATTATGAACTAGTGAGAAGTTGTGCACGCTCCCGTTCAAGGCTGCAGTTACTAGCTACGCCGGACGCGGCGATCGTGAGTTTTGTTTCTTAAAGCTCCCTTATGTCCCTTTAACTTATTTTGGCTGAAATTGGTTTTAACCATTTAAATCCATTTAAAGATGCTTTTTGAGGAACTACAAATCTTGTTAAAAAGATAGAGCACCTAGAAATGTAGAAATATGTGCATCAGATTATGATACAATTGGTGTTAAAGGGCTGATCTACTGTTTTAATTAGTTCGACTTCCCAGTTCGTTTGTATTTGACGTTTTGAAGTTATAAGTTTGAAGACTACAACATACCTGATATGTTATATTAAAACATTATTCACAATATTGTGAAAAAAGGACCTCAAACACATGACAGCTGAATTATTTTGACTGTTGACATTAGCTCAGTAGGTAGAGCGGTCATCTGGTAACTTGAGGGTTGTTGGTTCAATCTCAACTCATGCTGGGTCACTTTGTTGTTGTTTCCTTAGACGCTTCACTAACTTTGTCTGTGTGAATGTTGGTGGAGGTCAACCTCTGTCAGACTGCTCCAGGTCAGCTACTGCCATCAGAGTGAGTACACATGAAGAATGGAACCTATGTAAAGCACTTTGGGAGCATCAAATGTCCTATACAAAAACTGGACTAATGTTTTTGTACCAAAACACATACACTTTATTCTTTAATGAATCCAGACATAATTCCATTATTAGCACATGAAGCCATGTAACAGCATTTTATGAGTTGTTGAGCAAAATTCTTTAACGATAAACAGATTTCTCCCATCAAAGTAGTTAAAAACTGAAAAATGGAGAATAAAATGAAAATGCGTTCAGTGTTTGACAAAATAATAGGAACATAATGTTTAATTTGTTCCTAAAATAGTTGCTGCTGCTGATTCCACTCAAGAGGAGCAATTTTTGTTTGCTGAAAGCCATCACAGGGTGGATTTCTCGTCACTTATCGATCGTCTTCTGTGAGATAAAAGCACAATTACTTTTCCTGATGTAAACCTCTTATTTACTATTCTTGTAACAGTTAAAAATAACATCGTACCTCGTCTGTTCCACATCTTCTATGGTCTCTGGCAGACGAACGTTCGCAGTCTCAGGAAGAAAAGAAGACGCCAGGGCTGCAGTCAAAGCTACCAGGGTGAAAATAGAGCTGGGCAGGTATCTCCAGGTGTCCTCTAAAATCATCACCAGAGGGGCCACAGCCACACCGATACGAGCCATGAAGGAGCAGTAACCTAAACCATTCTGCCTGTTAACAAAAATATTATTTGTTACTGTAATCTCAAGACTTCGTTAATCTACTTCCACAAGTTAATAAAATGCTTTAAATGTGACAGAACAAGTGTTTCTGACCTCATGACTGTTGGGTAAAGCTCTGTCGTGTACAGAAACATAGTTGTAAAAGCTGCTTCTGAAAACATCTTGCCCAAAGCTCCCAGTGTGGTTTGTGCAGCCCACAGATCTGAGAAGAAAGACGATTTTCTGATTTTACACTTCTCTGAACTGAAATCATTATTATTTTATCCCAATAATTGAAGCTTTTACATTTTGCCAGGTGTTAAAAACAGAAACCCCAAACTGATCATCCTACCTTGAGGACAAAACATGCTGCAGAGTATGCACAGTCCGGTCATAGACTGCGTTACAGTCTGAGGCAGCCTTCGGCCAAATTTATTCAGGAAGAAAATGATGAAGGCCTTGGCTGGGATCTCTGTCATGCCGTAAATGAACTGGGTGAGATAAATATTCACTCCAAAAGCACTGATGTTAAAGCTGATGCCGTAGTAAGTACCGGCCACCCCAAACCTGTGCACAGGAGCAGAACAAGTTCAACGGTTATGATCGTGTTGGGTTTTGATTGATTAGTTTGCATCTGCAGCAACTAACAGTTAAACTACGGTTTACAGCTGCTTTGTGGAACATCAGGAGCTTATAAACCATTGTACAAGATAGCATCTGAGAGTGTTACTCATCTACAATTTAATAAAATATTATATTAACAGATACTTTTACTACCTTTAGTAAACATAAGTTTAAAATTTAATCTGGATTCGTTCATTTAAACACTAAATGTGTACTATTTGATATACCCACTTCCAAGTGCTCTACCTCTTTTACAGGACTACGTTCTTCAAATTATGACCACATAATAATTATTCATATTATTCATGTTCATATTATTATCATTATAGTTATTATGATTAATGATCTCATTATGTATATTTCTGAGCATTACTTTGTGCATCAAGCTTTAGTCAGTATTCATGTATTTAGTATATTAAATAGAAATTCCCAGAGGAGATCATGAGGAGGAGATGTGGATGGAGATCAGGAGCAAAGTGGAGAGAAAGGAGTAGGAAGTTAAAGACACACTATGTAACTTTTACATATTTTAAAATAATTTTCTTGAGCCAGTATGTGCTAATATGACCCTTTTTTTAATCTCTCCCTGCTTGAACACAGCTGATTTCTTTGAATGAGTGATGAACCGCTCCAGTAGGAACCAATGAAGGCTGAGGAGACATCTCAGTAGTTAGATTTAGGTGCTTCTGAGCAAAGACAATGCTAACGTTTTGACAGTGATTTAAAACGGACACTAGGGGGTGCTAAAACAAGCCAAAACGACATAGCCCTTAACCCTTTAACATCTACCATCTAATGATTGAACCATTGCTTCCATCGATCATAATGATAACTTGAGGTCTCGTTAATAAGTGGACAAGCTTGAAGCACTGATGAGGACACAGCCAGGATTTTGGTACTACAGCCTCATTTGATTCACTGAGACATGGCTGCAGGATCATATCCCTGATTGAAGAGGAGCAGAAAAAGCAAAGGAGGACAAATATTGGTTGTCTCTGCAGCTCAGAGATTGAACTGCGATCTTAATTCAACAACAGAGTGTCTTCAGTCAGGCAGTCAATCCTTCCTTCTCACAGCTAACAGTCTACAATGACTTTGAAAAAACTTAAATGAGTTGCTTGAACATTTAATTTCCCTCCGGGATAAAGAAAGTGTTTTTGCTTTGCTTTGCTAAAGGTTGCAAATGACATACCACACAATCCCAGTAAGAAGAGCCAGACGTCTCATTTTGGGGGTTCTCACAAGGTCCAAATAGGAATATTTTCTGCTTTCATCCTCTACAAGTATTACTTTGGACAAAGCCTGAAGATTAAAAGAGATTAGAAAGATTAGAAAACAAGTTTTGTAGGTGTATTGTTTTGCAAAACGAGTGACATTTTGTACCTCAGGCTTCAGCTCGGCCATGTACTCCTCTCTTCCATTACATTTGGCACATTTAGTCAGGTAGAAATGGGCTCTGTTCACTTTCCCAGTACTTATCAACCATCTGGCAGACTCAGGGAGCCACCTGTGATAAAGGTTTATTGGACAATAACATGTCATAAAAGACTTTTCTATTGGACCGAGTCACAAAGACCCCTTAATAAAACTAGAACATAATGTAACACTGAGATGTATGATGATCACTACAGCAGGCAGCTATTCAAAAACTGCTTTTAAACATATTTTAAAGGTAAAATTCCACATAATACTCAATAAAACTAGGGTTTATACTTGCAGTAGAAAGTAATGAAGGCTGAGGAGACATTTCAACAGTTAGATTTAGGTGTTTTGACGACTGTGATTTAAAACTGACACTAGGGGGTGCTAAAAACAAGCCAAAACTGCATAGTGTGCCTTTAAAGGTTAATGAATAAATCCTCCTTACCACCAGCTCATCATAGCTACAAACAGTGGGGTGGTCACAGACGCTGTCAGATATCTCCATTCGTTCGCAAAATAGGCCACAGCAGGTAATATTACAGTGGACACACTCCAGTCTAAACTCATTAAAACACCGACCAGCGTCCGATGCTTGATGTCCACCCATTCAATACCTAGAACAAGAAGGACAAAAGGTTCAGTTTAGCAGCATTCTTTAGACTTAATGTTATGCACATTATGGTCACAATTTTGTTTATTATGCAATAAAAATAGTTCAGCTTGTACCACTTAAAGTTTTACAACACTGAGCAACTATTGCCCCAACTATATCAATCTAACCAGGTGGTTGATTATTTACTTCAGTTCTGCAGTGCTCTGTAGATCCAACACATCTGCCTGTGGACTGTTGTTGCTTTCAGTCACTGAACATCCATCCACTCGTTATATTTACTCACTTGTTCCTGTTCAGGGTCACACCAAGCTGGTGCCCATCTCCAGGGATCATGAGAGGCAGGGTTACACCAACAGGTCACCAGTCCCCATCACAGGATCACATAGAGACAAACAACACACACTCTCTCACACACACCTAGAGCCAATTTACTGTCACCAATTAACCTGATGTGCATGTTTTTGTGTATGGGAGATGAATCTTTGATCTTCTCACTGCAAGGCAACAGTTCCAACCTACTACTCTAATATGTAAATAAATAACAGCTTCGTGTGTCTGATGCTTGAATTAATCTTCTAAATGCTTCTGAACCAGTATTAGTTAAATAACTTAAATAAAATAAAATTAAATCAAATCTGTTGCTGGGACTGATGACTCACAAAGAACTATGGAGATTATACTTATTCCAGAAATCCCAAGTCCAGTTAAAAACCTCATGGCAGCAAACATGGGGAAATTATAAGAGAAGACGCTGGCATAAGCAAAAGCTGCAGTAACAATGTAGGACACCAGAAGGGTTATTTTGCGTCCAAACCTGTAAAGAAGAAAAAGTAATTATTTAATAGAAAAAGTAATTAAAAAAATCTGATTAGTGACTGACAAATCTACAGAACATATTTAAAATATTCAAAATTTGCATTTGATTTGAACAATTTATGTGGCAACTTTTGGAAAAATATCCATCCATCCATCCATTTTCTGTAGCCGCTTGGTCCTCCACGGAGGGTCGCGGGGGCAGCTGGTGCCTATCTCCAGCGGTCAAGGGGCGAGAGGCGGGGGACACCCTGGACGGGTCGCCAGTCCATCGCAGGGCCACACAGAGACGAACGAGACAAACAACCACGCACCCACTCACACCTAAGGACAATTTACCAGCCCAATTAGCCTGACAGTCATGTCTTTGGACTGTGGGAGGAAACCGGAGTACCCGGAGGAAACCCACGCATGCACGGGGAGAACATGCAAACTCCACGCAGAGAGGCCGCAGAGCCGGGATGCGAACCTACGACCTCCTTGCTGCGAGGCAACAGTGCTAACCAACTGCGCCACCATGCAGCCCTTTGGAAAAACATGTTGTCAGCATTGCTGCATTTTTGGATTGTTTTCACTTTCTCCTGTGTAATTCTGGGGAAACCATTAGGAAACAGTAGTTCTACCTCAGAAAACAAAAAGGCTTTAACAGTATTTTATCTGACAGAATCTGCACCTGTCGCTAAAATAGCCGAATACTGCTGCTCCAGTCATGACTCCCATGAAGAAGATGGTGGCCGTAGCTCTGTTCACACTCTTCCTGTCACACACCAGATCCCACTGTGAAAGAACCACAGAAAACAGAGAAGTGAAGGACAACATTGCGTTTTTTAAATCAAGTTTTTAGAGGTCTTACCTCGCTCGCGATGGTGGATTTGAAGGTAACGTTGTCGTACACCCAGCCACTCTGGCACGGCACTGTGGGTAAGTCGGTGGTGTTGGTGGAATTAAACAGCAGATGATACTGAGGTTCTGCAAACATCTGGCAGGAGCTCGGACTCCCATCCTGAAACGGGACACTAACAACGAGCTTCTCATCCTGTGATAAATTCCTAAATAATCCTCCATCATCCAGAGAGCTGAAGTCACAGTGGTGAGCGGGGATGGCTGCTATGAAATTATTCAGCAGGAAGTGAAATGGCAAAGTCAAACGAGGAATCACCAACAAAAGGATCGTCCTGATTTGAAATCTTCCAAAGCCGTCAACCTCTGCCAGCACATTGTCAAACTTCATCCTTGATCTGGTGAATGATGCAGCAAAATACAGACCTCACAGCGGGCGAGGAACTCAGCAGCAAAGCTTTACCTCTTTTACATGCTGCTGGTTAATGGTCAGCAGATGTATGAGAATATTGAATTAACAGTAACTTCGCGCTAACCAACAACTGTACTCACTCTGCAGGGAAGAAGTCCAACAAGTAACATTTTATTTTCAATCAATAACTTGTAAAACATACAGAACGGTCTATTCAGGAGGTAGGCGAGTCCCTGGTGTGGTGGCTTTGAAGAAACTCTGTAAAATAGTAACAAGTCCGGATCAGGAGGTAAAGTCTAATTCCAATTAAGTCTGAAATCACATGATCAGTCCCAATTTCCAATCGCGTAATTGGATCGGGACATCCAGTCAATACAGTAATAAATTTTGCAATGCATCGTGTTGCTTGTAGCATCGAGATAAATCGCAATATATTGTATCGTTGCCCTCGTGATGCATTTCATTTTGCCAGATTCTTCCCAATACACACCTCTACTACTTACTATATCACAAAAAATGTATTTATTTATGTGGCAGGGTGGAGTCAACCCACTCCATTCACTGCCATATTTGGCCTGATTGGCTCATCAGCCTCAGGTGTGAGCCTTCTATAAAAATCCCAGTTAGATGAGAGACACCAGAAATCACAGACTGGGTCTACATACTGAACTGGTTGTCCTGACAGTTACCCACGGCACTGGCCGGAGGGGGGTGGGGTTGTGGTCGCCCCAGCTCCCCTGGTGTTGCCTGTCTCAGCGATCCTGTCTCTAGGACAACAACATCCTGTTGCCCCGCTTGTCGAGGTGGCCGGCATCGTTCCAGGAGAAGGACGGACCCCTGATTTGGGACTGAGGGTCAGTGGAAATGCAACTCTTTTCTGCACCATAAATGACTCCCCGAGGAGCGCAGTGGTCAACCCGGTGTCGCCTTCTTCGGGCTGGGAGCGAGAGGGAGAGGACTTGCGGTGTCCGTGGGAGGAGGAGAGACTGTGCAATATACCCCGGAGAGCAGCCCCCAGAACATTTAACACGTTCCACGTTGTCAAAAATGTGTTTTAATGATTTTTATCTTTGTTGTTGCAGTGGGCCTTCCAGTGGGCGTGGCACTGGGCCTTCTGTCACAGTGGCACCGGGCTTTGTGGTTTGTTGTGTCCTGTTTGGTTTGGTTAATTCACTGTGTGTGTTTTGTGTTGCACGGGTGATTTGGGTGGAGGTGCCGCTGCTTTAGCTGGCCCTGGCCCACTGGTAAGTCCCAGCTGCATTAGTTTTAGTTTTAATTCTTTTTAATTAGCTTTTAGTTAGTATTTTAATTGTTTTAATAAAGGTTTTAATTATGCTTTTATGTTGATAAATATGATTTTATGGATGGAACCACAGCTCTCTGCTTCTTGGGCAAAAATGGACCTGTGTGTCTTTTAAATGGTTTTAAAGTACTTCCTGGGGTGAAATTCCCCAGGTGACGTTGTTTTAATGTATTTATTATTTTAAGATTATACCGCACCACTCTTCATGCCACATTTATAATATGTTCATACAAAAATAAGGCATTGACATTTAAAGTTTGCTGATTCTTATAGGTTTTGGTGACTAGGGGGATATGTCTTGTTGGGGAAAACTAAGCTGTTCATTGACACAAATGCTAGATTCAAACATGTAAAAGGAACAGTCCTTTAATATAGTCCAGGATCAGTGAGCTATACAACAATCCAATAATCCAGGCTAATGTTCCAAAACAGAAAGCCAAAATCCAGAACAGAGGCAGGGTCTGATTCATAAAAACATAATCAAAGTATGAAACACCAAACACAAAGAAAGAGCTGGCAAAGGGATGGTGGGGCGTATATACACAAATAACACAGGGTGTGGTAGGAACTGAATACAGGCAGGAAACAAGAGGAAGTGACCTGAAACTATGAGGTGCCGTAAAGGACAGAATCAAAATTTTCCCTCACACACATACAACAATACAAGCACACACATACACTACAAGCATGCACACACACTACTACAAGGGTGCACACACACAAAAATACTACAAGCACACTCATACTACTATAAATATGCACACATACTACTACAAGCACACACATACACTACTACAAGCATGCACACATACTACTATAAACATGCACACATTTTTTACGAGTACTGTTGATCATTTCTGTATCACACACACACGCACACATGCACGCACGCGCACACACACACACACACACACACACACACACACACCATTTACTGCATTTCATTTATTATGTTGTCAATTGCCACTGGAAAACATTCTTTTATAAAATGTTTAACAAACAAAATCACACACTGACACACATTTTAGGTATTTATTGATGATTTGATCGAGTTTTAAAACAGTAGAGTTCTTTAGGAGGTTCTCCTTCCTTTTAAAACGATCTTCTCATTGGTCAGTGTGATTGTTATGCAGTGTCCTTCCTTGCTGATTGTCTCCTGCAATGAAGAAAAAAAAAGACAATCGTCTGCACTGATTTTTAGAGAAAACAATATGTATAGTTCTTTTTGCTACTGATTATATTTAGAAAAACAGCATCCTGTAACCTGAGTATTGTGCTAAAATCCTTTGTACCAGGTTATTCTTTAGCAGGGTGACTCAGTAAATAGCTAACCCTTCACTGCAGTTTAACATGTCATGTTGCTTTTTTTACCTGGGTTTCTCAATGTCTTCAATAAACTCTGGCAGTTGGGTGTTTAATGTTTCAGGCAGGAGGGAAGCAACCAAACCAGTGCAAACTGCCACAGCACAGTAAGTGACTGCAGGGAGGTGATGCCACACATCATCCAACAGCATGATGAGCGGGGAGATGGAGACGCCCAGCCGCCCCACGAAGGAGGTGTACCCTAAACCATTCTGTCTGAAAACACAGAGGCAGGCTGCAACTTAAAGGGACACTTTAAATGATCAGAAGTGGGGTTTTGTGAAATATATTGTACCTGTTGTACAGTTCTTTGAGCAGACTCAGTTTGGAGAAAGAAGATTAGTTCTGAGCAGACCATTAACAAAGTGGATCCCTTGTGTAACTGGCCCTACTATCATCAGCCATCATCAAACCAGTAAGAACCAATCTCTGTTTCTACAAATTGAGGTATTTACAACAGGTATTGCATTACCTGTTCTTAAACTTTCCATTAAAACCCACTTTTTTTAACGTAATCATGGAAAAAGAGTAGTGCTTCTAATCAGCTTGAATTTAAAGGTTTTTACTGACGAACCGAACAACCGTAGGGTAGAGCTCAGTCGTGTAGAGGAACATGATTGTGAAGGAGGCTTCTGACATGGATTTACCCAGAACTGCCACAATGGTACGGATGACCGGCTTATCTGTAGGGGAGATTATCCACACGTTAAAAAAGACCCAAAACACAACCAGAGGCTGAAAATATAAAATGTTTGTTGAATCTCAGAGCAAAATGACCTTGTGACACAAAAATGTTGATAAAAAGACAGAGCCCAGTGGCCAGCAGCGCCCCCATCTGGCTATATCTTCTACCAATTCTCTCCAAGAGGAAATAGACGAGTATCTTCATCGGCATTTCAATAGAAGCAAAGACCAGTTGTGTGAGGAAAGGATTTAGTCCAAACCCTGTGATATTTAAACTTATTCCATAATATGTGAATGCAACCCCATACCTAGAAAAACGACATAAAGAAAGATTAAATTGTCATGATATTCATCTTCAAATTGAAATGTGCAAAATGTGTAACTACAGCTATTTGATCAGTGTTATATGTGCTATTTTAAAAACATTTAATTAGATCAAATTAAAGGACATCAGCTCCTAATTTAGGATTTAGTTTTTTTACTAAAACGAACCAAAGATGTCACCAAGAAAAAAAACTATCAATATTTGTATATTTTTTGCATTTTTAAATTATATTTTAGCAATAAGAGTTTTAAAAAATAATGTAAATTATTAATAAAATCTATATTAAGGTAATATTAGTTTCAGAAAATAATGTTTATTTATTTAAACAGCCTAATAGGTTTTATACATTTTCTAGTTTTGAAGTTTCTTATTTGAATTTGCAGTTTTCAGTGTGATTCAGAGACTAAAAGGTAGCAAACAACACCGTGCAACATAACAAACATAGAGATCTGCATTCTCCATTTGGACACGTCTCTTACGTTTTCACATTGTTCTCTAACTGACTTTTGAATTTTGTTTTGCCACTTTTAGTCTGCAACTTATTATGAATCTCAATTAGAAAACGTGTCTGATTTTTGCATGTAGAAAACATCGATGACTCATTGTGCAGAAATGTGTTTGATGTCTGTCGTGTGAATATAAACAATGAAGTACTATGCATCATACTATACTGTATTGCATTTGAATATATGCTATTGCATCCTGTTGTATCCTGTTGCATCACATTGTATTGTATTACATTAGTCAGGTGCAAAATAATCAGCACTGATATTCTATTTCTAACAATTTTATATAGTATTTAAAAACCGTGACTTAAATGTGAGTACCTTTGAAGTATTTCCATGGGAACTAATATTGCTTATATTATATTATTTGTGTACAAAAAGTGAAAATGTAAAATGTATAGAGGAAGCCTTGAGGCTTTTCCTGAATTCTGATTGAGCCTCTTTTCACATTAACTGCCTTCTTGTACTATTTTTCATAGTTTTTCTTTAAAAATGAGTCATCAGCACTCCCATCTTACTCTCTGAATAACATAACCAAATGTAAACATTCTGATTACCTTTACTTGTTACATACCAGAGAATACCTGAGTAAACTGCAAGTTTTCTTATATTTGGAGTCCTGAAAAGGTCTAAAATGGTAAACTTTTTATTTCCAGTTGTAGCTTCTGCAGATTCCTGTAATATCTGTAAAAGTTGAACAAAGTCACAATGAACATTTGAAATCCCTCACTCCCCCATCAGTTAATCAGTGCAGCAGCTGACAGCCTTAAAATAAAAGATTTACCCTAGGAGTGATAGAGGCGATAGACTTGGATGTGTTGTTTTTCTCAGCACATTTCATGATGTAGTGATGAGCAGCATCGGCCCTCCCTTTAGCTACAAGCCACCTAGCAGACTCTGGAAGCCACCTGCAAGAGACAAAGTCTCTGTGACTTCAGCATCACATCAACCGCTTTCTTTATTCTAGCTTTTCTTTTCGTCACAAATTTGAAAAGTTAACTTGAATACCGCCAAGCAATAATGGCTAAAATAAGGGGTGAAGTCGCTGCCAAAATGAGCATCCTCCAGTCCCTCACACAGAAAGCAATCCCAGCCAGGAGCCAGTTCCCAAGAGTCCAATCCAGACTAAAGATTATACCAGAGACAGTCCTGCGCTCGATGCTGCACCATTCAACGTCTGCAAAAACATCAACACAAAGGAGATGAGTTAGGGAAAAACTAATTAAAACATATAAGAACAACATGGAAAAAGGAGGTTTTCTTACTTAAAGCAAATGAGATGATACTTATTCCTGCCAGGGACACTCCTGTAAAAAATCTCATGATGATGAACATTAAATATGATGTGGAGAACGCACTCAGAACCGCAAACGCCAAGGAGGACAGGTAAGAGGCCAGCAGCAACGGTCGTCGCCCAAACCTGTCAGAGGTCAATCAGAGGTCAAAGGTCACAAATCCTCCAAGCCTCAACCTATTGGAAACGATTGATTTAAATATGTAACTAAATGTGTTTAATACTTTTTGAATGATGCTGCTGTGAAACAAGCTGATTATACTAGTATATACTGTATTATTAGATGATGTAAGCCCTTACCTGTCACTAAAAAACCCAAAGAGTGGAGCTCCTATCATGACACCAACAAAGAAAATTGTAGCCGTTGCTTTGTTCATCCCCTTTCTGCTGCACACAAGGTCCCACTGCAGGGACGGAATGAAAGGTCAGTCAGCGAACTAATTTCTGAGCTCTCTAAACGTTCCAAATGTCTTGTTGTAAAACCGTTTTTATTCTTGCAAATTTTACACTTTTTACACATGAAAATAAGATATTTTTATTTTCTTTCACCAGCTGTTGCTGTTTTAGAATTTATAGTTTTCTCTCAAATCCTCCTAATGCTGATTGTACTCCGCTAAACTCCAATGTGCTGCTCAAACAATATCTTAGTGTTGGCATTTTCTTCAAAACTTAAAGTTTATTGTCATATCTCCTACATTAATCACTGTCAACTCATTAAAGGCACACTATGCAGTTTTGGCTTGTTTTTAGCAACCCCTAGTGCCCATTTTAAATCACTGTCGTAAAAACGTTCAGGAATCTTGCACTAAAATCACTCCAGTGCTAGCATAACACCTAGCCACATTGGGTTAGCTGGCCTAACCCTTGTGAGATACGTGACTTTGTGAGAATTTAGGCCACCTGACCGGAGACTCTGAAGTTGCAAACTTGGTATTCTGGACACAAGCAGCAGATGGGGCTGAGGGAATTTTCATTAACCCTGTAAAGGGTCATATCAGCACATACTGGCTCAAAAAAAGATTTAAAAATATAAAAAATGTTACATAGTGTGCCTTTAAAATGGAAATGTGTGACTATCAAAGGCCTCTGCCCTGTATGGTCAATGAATTTTTAAAACTTGACTTACAGATTTTGCACAGTGACTGAAGTTTAATTTCTACTCTGAGTTTTTGGCCCATTTCCCAACAGGCATTTTCAAAGTAAACAGTGGAAAAATCACGGGTGTATTAATTAACAAGGGCTGCATTCCATTTTGAGGAAGTTTTGTTTTTTAGAGAGTTTTTAGAAAGCAGTCAGCTGGCACAGGTGCTAAGTGGGCTGAAGCAGGTGTTAATACACCTGTGCTTCCCTCTTCCACATTACAATACATTATGTGAAGTAGACCTATTAAGGCTGCAGTCAGGGAATGGGTGACTTAAATATGTGGTTACCATGGTGACCCCAATGACCCACTGGCAGCAGATCTAACATTGCTGTTGAAATTAATTTTCTTTACATTTCTTATGCAATTTATACATATAAATATAGGCTTTTTGTTTTAGATTAAAATATTAAAGAATAAGTTAACAGTTACTTTTGGCCTTAGAAGAACGATGTTATCTCAGGCCGTAAGTGAACTGGCATGCTCCAAATCTTCTTCAAAATTTTAATTTCCAGTCAGCAATTCATGCATAATTTTGTGAGGAAAAGTAACCTTTGAAACTTCTGATGAGCATTTACCTCTGTTACCACAGTAGATTTATAGGTGCTGTTGTCATAAACCCATCCACTCTGACACTCAACAGGAAAGGCGTCCTCACTGCCGTTTGATCCTGATAAGAACTGATACTGAGGCATCGTAAACATCTGACACGAGCTCAGCATCCCATCCCGCTCCGCTGGAATGCCGACGGACAGCTTCTGATGTGAAGTTAAATTTCCAAAGACGCCTCCATCCTCCAAGGCACTGATGTCGCAGTGGTGAGAGGGAACGGCTGCCATGAAGTTGTTCAGCAGAAAATGACACGGAAGAGTAATTCGGGAAAGCAGCTGAATTAGAAATAGGCTAATTTGAAATGTCCCCAGTCCATTAATTTCAGAAAGTATGTTGTCAAATTTCATTTTGCTGCGTGTTGACAGGAAGCTGGGAGAGTGAGGCGAAGTGAAGAAGACACGCTGTCAAAAAGACACATTCACTGACGCGGTGTTAATCATTAAAACGACCCTCAGATGAACATTTTCAGCATTTTGTTTCATCATTCCTACTTCTTACATAAAAAGTCAAGATTGTTTAATCATTTATTTTATCAATACAGGCAGGTTTTATATTTTTACATTCTGGGGGAATTATTTGAATTTACACTGCTTCAGATTGATTTGTTGAATACAGGTTTCTGTAGGTTGCAGGCTGTGAACACTGGTCTTAGTGTCTCCTGGAACATTTGACTCTACAGCAGGAACAGCATCATCCACATTCACCAAGACTAACGTGGAGTTGACCCTTGGAATCTGCATGATGCTTGAAGAAAAGTGGAAGAAAACATTGGAGGGTCCATCAGGTTTCACTGAATCATTCCTAGAAGACGACTGGACAAAGTTAATACAGAATCTTATTTGACCCAACCGGAGTCAGAATCTAATTATCGTTATGAATCTGTCCAGAGAACTTTAGACCATGAAAACAAGTTCATTTCTGGGATTGTTTTATCACCAATCCCTGATCCATTAAAGGTTAGTTTCCACTTCCAGGCTGAGAACATCCCCACAAAGGCAGAAGAGAAAGAAAACGAACAGCAACACATAAAGAAAAGAACTCCAAACCAGCAGAAACAAGACACACTTTGGAGAATAATCTTGTACATTTTGGGCAAAAAAGAAGGTTTAAGAGAGAATTAAACATTAAACAGAGGAGGCCTCAGGTTTGACCTTTCGAGCTCTTAAACTGCAGCTTTGAACCTGATCC
>SSNR01000018.1:446049-519234 GCA_006937965.1 Callopanchax toddi
TGGCAAGATCAAATCTACGCCCTTGGGATGGATGGATGATGGATGGATGATGGATGGATGGATGGATGGATGGATGGATGGATGGATGGATGGATGGATGGATGATGGATGGATGGATGATGGATGGATGGATGATGAGTTGACCGGATTAATTAAAGTGTTAAATATTTTATTGTGTGCTGTTAACGAAGCCAACATGGCCGTGTGTTTGTGTGTGACTGTGAACCTTTGCAAACTGGAACACTTGTAACTCGGGTGTGACGTCATTCACAGTTCTTAGATCCAAACTCCGAGGCAAATTGAACGCAGCAGTAACCTGCTGTTTTGTTTATTGTGGCATAATGTGGTGATGAAACAGTATCTCTGCATTTGATTGTTTTTGCTATAAAAACAGTGAATCGCTTTGCAGGATTAAAGTGTAAAAACAACCAGAAAGACTTGCTGGGCTTTGGCACCACCTTGTGGTCAATAGAAGGAAATGATGTCTTTCTGCAAAATAAAAGTGCTTTTTTCTTTTCTATGTTAATAACACACCTTTCTTTGTTCCTGCTTTCCCTTTGCTTTTCTATTAATCATTTAAACTTCAGGTTAGACAAGCTTCATTTGGAGAATTTTTAAAATACTTTGAAAAGCTCCATGGAAGCATGTCTGGTGCATGTTTTTATTCAGCTTTTTTATATATATTTATACGTTTTAGGTTGGGAAAGGAGCATCTCAGGTTCTTGTGTTTGAAACACATCTTAAATGGAAATGCTCAAGGTGCTGAAACCTGCTGCAGTGACAAATGGGAACAGAGTAGGGAAAGAAACCTCACTGTGTAAACAGGAGTTCAGGAAACAGCCACCCAGTTGTTTTGCTTACTGTTGGATGTGAATTTCCCTCTGGATATTACATACCATTCCATTTACAGCCCTGGTGAAACTGCCTGTGCAACGTTGCAGTTCCTATTGAGGATATGAATAATTTGGTGGATTGTTTTGCTAAAATAGTTACTGCTGAAGGTCTTCTGGTCTATGAGAAATTAATTAAATAAGTTATATTTTAAAAATGTGAATATTGTTGCACTAGAATGTCTTTCTGCATGACAATTCTAGTATTTTTATTATTTATCCTAAACATGGATATCAAATCTTCTGTTTTCTTTTCTTCAAAGTGTCTAACTGCTAATAATCTGGCCATTATTTGGACTAAAATTAGATTTATTTTTGTTTTAATGTAGGTAAAAACCCAGCGATGGAGCCAGAGGCTGAAGACCTGGACAACAATGATAACTTGCTCCCCTGGTCAGGCTCAGAGGATTCCCAAGAACTTTGTGAACCATCTGAGCCTTTAGCAGCATCCTATAATGAAGATGGTGACAGTGAGTCAGAGAAACTCTCAGAACCACAAACCCCTCATGTCTCCAGGTCTTACCCCGAGTCCCCAGAGTGTCTTCAGTTACTAGACTGTGAATCTGCAAATGATCAAGAGTTCCAACCAGAACACAGTGAGAGCAAAGTGTCCGTTTCTTGTCAACAACAGGATGAAATCTATTCTTGTGAATCAGGAGAGCTGGTTCCAGAATCTCCCCACATCCAGACTTCACCCCGAGAGCACCCAGACTCTGAGCCTCACACCAGTGAGATATGGCAGTGCTCCAGGTCTTCCTCCTCCTCTCTTGGCAGTGCAGCTGACATGACCCGGGCCTTGACCCTGAGCACTGAAAGGCCCCAGGGAACCAGTGATAGGCAGGGCCCTGGGACTGGGAACAGGAGGGTTGAATCTTCAGAGGAAGGAGGGAGCAGTGAAGCACCTCCTGCTCCTGTCTTCTTTGGAATTTCAGACGCTGAGCAGGCAGAGAGGAGAAACTTGGGGTCTGACAGAGATCTTTGCAGACCGGACGGGTTTAGGGCTAGGCACACACGTAAGTATCCACCTTTAACCTTCCTTCTATTACCTAGTGAAGCTAATAGTCTGAACAAGATGCAGCTAAAGCTCTTTTATATGTGAAATAACTGTATGCTTTATGAAGAAATGAGACTGCAGACCTTAAAACAAACATTTTCTTCATAAAATAAATATGGTTTCCCTTTGTTTTTATTGTAGTGCGTGATGCAAAAGCCCATATAAACTTGTCGTTAACACAGTGGATACAGCTATTTTCATGCAGTTACATGAGTTTTTTTAAGGTGGACTTAGAGTGAAGGATTCCCACGGCTTTATTAGTCTGAGCAGGATAAGAATAAAACAGGACCATATGATGAGCCTGGCAAAAGCAGCTTTGATAGACACCAACATGTGTCTCTCTCTGGCCTGTCACTCGATCCCCTTTCCAACCGTAAGACTTGACTGCGATGGAAAGTGAGCTCCTTACTTCTCTTGCCTTGCAGATCTCTCATGGGCTAGCTGTAAGTAAATATGATGCTTTTATTAGTGTGCTTGCTTCAGCAGGGGGCAGTTTGAATTTTTATTCACTTTCATCCTGGTTTCACATATTATCACTTTTTTTCCACATAAAATCAGTTAGATGTTCTTGTCTTTTTTATTTATTTTTTTTACTTATTTTTAAATTTGTGCAAGGTCATATATTTATATTTTCAAGTTCATTAATGTCCTCCGTTCTGTTTTTTCCTGTCATTTGTCCCAGGGCTCAGTCATAAAGAGAGCCAATCAGAGAGACACGTGAAGGAAACCAAGTCTAAATGTAAGCGAATCGCCCAGCTCCTAGCTAATGCGCCCAACCCCCAAAACAAGGGAGCTTTGCTTTTTAAAAAACGCCGCCAGAGGGTCAAGAAGTACACGCTTGTGAGTTACGGAACCGGTGTTCACACCCTTGACGATTTAGATCAAGCCGAAGGGGAGCCTGAAGAATTAAAATCTGCTGAGTATAACTTTCTGGCTTCGAGTGACTCTGAGCTCGAGGAGCAGTATTCTCTTTATCACCAGCAGCGTTGTTTAAGTCTGAACTGGGGAAGTGTTCAAGAAATGGAGGCGCTATCGGAGACAACAGGGAAGGGAGTAATGATGTTTGCTCAGCGGCGCAAACGGATGGATGAGCTTGTGTCTGAGCACGAAGAACTGATGAGTAAAGGATTGGTTGAGGTGCCAGCGAAAGAGCCGCAAAGTACAAGAGCGCAGAATCTTTACGAAAGCCACGAAATGTATGTTCATGCTGAGGAAAGCAGTTTGATGGATCTCAAGAAGCATTTAGATATTCAGGAGATGAACCATCTCTCCAACATACCCAAACCCTTGGTACCAAACAGAACTGCTAAACCTTTTCTGGGGTTTCAAGACGACTCAGCTGCTGCAGCTGAAGACATGCCTGGTTGTGTTTCTCCTGTCACTAAAAAGCATGAACAACTATCCAAAGTGTCCATGCCAAAGGTTTGGTCTCCAACAGACATTATAGCCTCAAGAGATGAACGAATATCCATACCGGCCATTAAGACCGGCATCCTCCCGGAGACAAAACGGAAAGCTGCCAACAAACAGCTGTCAGCTTTAGGAAAAGATTCAGAACTTCACATTCTAAACAAAGGGGACAGGAGGTCGTATATCGAGTCAGAAGAAGACTGTTTTAGTCTGGGTGCGGAGGCGTGTAATTTCATGCAACCCAGAACGATAAAACTCAAGAATCCACCTCCAGTTGCCCCGAAACCTACCATCAACCCTGCTTGCCCACCTTGGATGATGAGGAGTTCATCAAGTGAGCCTTATAATCCATCAAGAAGTCCCTCACACAGTCCTGTCAGGCCTCATAGTCAGCATTATTTACAGCAGCAAGACTGGGCTCAGCCTCAACAGATGGCTAGTCATCGGGCAATGGATCAAACACAGGCAACACTTCAAACAACTGTCAATGCCCGGGTTTCGGTCAACTCCTCTTCTAGGCTTCATCTTCAGCCAACCACAAATAGCTGGAGTCAACAGCCGTCACAGTTCCCTGTGAGTATGCCGGCCCATAGTCCTACTTATAGCCCACATTTACCCTCAGCAAATAAGTCAGACAGTGCTCCAAACTTAGCCGCCTTTTGCCCACCACAGGCAGGAAAGTCTCATGTCCAGTCATCGAAAACTTTGCAGGCTTCTCCAAAAGCTCGAGCCCCAGATCGAGGTACTAATCAGGGTGGTGATGGTCCATCCATGGCAGGGAGAGGGGCAGACATGTTCGCCAAACGACAGTCACGGATGGAGAAGTTTGTCATTGATGCTGAAACAGTGCAAGCGAACAAAACAAGATCCCCCTCCCCATCCTCATCCCTCCCTAACTCTTGGAGATATTCATCCATTATTCGAGCCCCTCCTCCTGTGTCATATAATCCTCTCCTGTCTCCCTACCACCCTGCATCAGTGGCCAAACAACCCCCTTCCACAAGCCCCCAAACCAAACCCAAGCCCAAAGAGAAACCCAAACCCTCTCCCAAGCACCTCAACGCCTTAGATATAATGAAGCATCAGCCTTATCAGCTGAACACATCGCTGTTCACATATGATGCGACCTCTGAGGCCAAAAGCCCGAGCCCTAAACCAACCCCACCATCAAAGTTCGAAGTCACCAAAACTCGTAAACAAAGATCTGCCTCTTCCCATTCTTATAACTCCTCTGAGCTCACTGCTCAGAGCAAGTCAGAGTCCCCTGTTAAGACTCCAGAATTGGTAAGCGCCCAAAATTCTTCTACCCAAAGCATGAGATCAGCTGAGCCACTTTTAACCGACAAGCATTTGGATAAAACACTCGCTGACACACCCGCAGCTAATAGCACAAGCAGCAAGAGAGCACCAAGCGCCCGACCTGCACGCACATCCTCCCAGCACTCATCTATTGGCGACAGCATCGCTTCAGCTTTCTCTCCCGCATCTCTTATTGCCAGAGGCGTGCGTCAAATGGCGCCCCGGCCAAATTTTTCTGCTAAGAAGCCAGCAGGGGCAGGAAAACAGTGGAAGCCTGTTGCTATGCTTCCCTGATTCTCATGCTGTAGCGTGGTCTGAGACAACAATCACATAGGTCTGCTACGTAGAGGCGCCTGAAGCGTCTTAACAGGTGGAAAGGTTTAGACTTTTGCACCAAATCTAGGCCTCGTCTGAGGATATTGACAGTATGCAGCTATAAGGATTTATGTAGCGATTTTTAAAAACTGTGACAAATAAAGACAAAAAAACTTATTTTGGTTAGTAGTAGTTAGTTTTTTAAAGTATACAAGTGAAAACTACTGAATCTCCAAACAAAACCATTACTACTGATTGTAAATGTTCCAGATGATTTAATTCAAACCTCATTTACTGTAAATCCTGTAACCAGAAATAATACCTGAGTAATTTTACCTGTCCATTGTGTTTTGGAGTCAAATCTGTCCGCGTTTCAGGGGCGGATCTAGAGGGAGGTCCACGGGGGCCAGTGCCCCCCCCTGACAACAAGCTTGGCCCCCTGTGGCCCCCCTGCTAAGTGCTTAGTGTTTTAGAATATTCCCCTTTTAAAAAGCAGCTGGCCCCAGCCTGGCCCCCTCTAATTTTGGTCTAGAACCGCCACTGGCACGTTTCACAGTTTTTGATTCCTTCAGTCTCATTCCAGACTTTGATGGTTTCAGATCAGATTCAAGCATCGCTGCTGTAAAAAAATTTTTTTAGAAATCATTCTAATGTGGATATATATTCCAGTTTTTCAGAGAAGTCAACAGATGAATCTTATTTTTTCCACCACTCAATTATAAATATTTGAATGTTGCATTATTTTTCTTATAAAGCGACTCAGGGTAAAACAAACAGCTGTCCTCTTTGTCCCTGTGTTTTTGACCTTCTGACACTTCACTGTTTGCTGAACTTCTTCTGTTATGCCATTAAATTTCTTTTTCCTCCCACTCTGTGTTATTTTATGTGAACTATAAAGCTTTTTTCTTGCTCTGAGTGACCTGTACTTCCTCCTTTATCTGTCTCACTGTTGCTGATATCGCAGATTTATTAGAAATTGTAAGTTTATTTTATTTGAATGTACACGAGTGTGTTTGCGTGTGTGTTTGTTTCACATCTTTCTCAGCACATCACCTTCGGCTCTGACAGTAAAAGTTTTGGAACTATGATTTAGTCTTTGTAAGGATTATTTCAGCCCTCCTCCAGCGTAAACTGATGAGAAATTAGGTACATTTATATCACAGATTACCTTCAAAATCATTGGATCTAGGAAAACTCTCCACATGGATTTAAGTTTAGTTCTGAATGCAGACACTTTGACCAGTGCGTTAACGAGGGCTGCATTCACCTGTGCATGACTGTTCTGTAAAAGTGCTAAAGAGGAGAAGTTCCTGTAAATGGAATGCAGCCCTCATTAACAAACGTGCTACTCTTTTAAGTTAAAATGTCTACTGAGAAATAGAAGTGTGGTGTTACAGTCTGAACCTCACAAACAGATTAACTTCCTCTGCATTGGGTCAAAAATAAATAATAAGTAACATTAAAGATAATTAGCAACTAAGCAGTTATCTCAAAGTAACCATCTCCTATGAAAATCCACATTTATATTTTATAAGTTGAATTTTTCATTTAGTTCTCACTTTCTTGCAACAAACATTACTTTGAAAAAGTATTTGCCCCCTTATAGATTTCTTCTGTTTTTGCTGACTCGTCATACTTAAATGTTTCAGATCAGCAAACAAATTTCAGTATCAAAGATTAACTGAGTAAATATAAAATACAAATTTCAAATGTTTATTCCTATAAGAAATAATAAATATTATTATTATTATTATAATTATTACCTCACAGTCAGGATGTGCTGATATGACCCTTTACAGGGTTAATAAAACATCACTCAGCCCCATCTGCTGTTTAGATCCAGAATACCACATTTGCAATTTCTGAGTTTCCAGTCCGGTGCCCTGAAGTCCCACAAAGTCACATATCTTGCGAGGGTTAGGCTAACCCAATGTAGCTAGCTAGCTGATATGCACTGGAGTGTTTTTAGCTCATGATTCCTCCATTTTTTCCATCTCTCCCTGCTTGAACACAGCTGATTTCTGTGAATGAGTGATGAACCGCTCCAGTAGAAAGCAATGAAGGCTGAGGAGACATTTCAACAGATTTAGGTGTTTCTGAGCAGAAACAATGCTAACGTTTTTATGACAGTGACTTAAAACAGACACTAGGGGGTGCCAAAAACAAGCCAAAACTGCATAGTATGCCTAAAGTGCAAAGCAAGTAAAAAACAGAGTTTTTTGCTTCTTTGTTGATGTGGAAGTTAAAGGGTTAAAGTCATGAAACTAGTATGTCTTATTTCAAACTTCAAATCTAAATTATATAATACAAATAATAATTTTAGATAAACACATGAATTATTTGGACAAAAACCTAAAGCCTAAATTATGTGAGTCTGTTTTTGATAGAAATCAATCTATGCAACAATGTTTGCATCAACAAGATAAAAAAAATGAAAAACAAACTTTATTTAATGGCATTTCATAATTACAGTAAGTAGCATTAATTATTGCAGTGAGGGTGTTCAAAGTGACCCAATACAGAAGAACTCTTTCTTTAAACAGACAATAAAATTAATAATAATAAAAAACATCCTTGCAAATTCTGGTTTTTGCTGGATTCATACAGGAAATATAATAAAACTGGCAAAGAAATAGTTCCAAAGTTTTTTCCTCTCTGACACTTTTCAACCTATTTAAGGTCCTTGAGCAGCAGCAGGTAAGTTCTTTACGTCTTATTACTGTAAATGCTGATTCTAAACTCTAAACTTTACACCTCCTGATATTTCTACAGAAATATGATGATTAACTAATAGCTGTTGTAGACAGCTCTTTGAAAAACCTCAGGTAAGAGAAACAAATTCAGTCTGACTGAACAGGCGACACTTTGTCACATCACAAAACAATTCCTGTCTCAAACATTTCACAGCAGTTTAAACAAAAGATACTTTGCAACCTTTCATGCCATGAAATTCACATTTCATGCTTTTTTTTCTGGCATATTTATCATCAAATGCCAGGCAGCAAGAAAACAGCTGGAGTTCCTTTAACTCATGATTACTGCGCTTGTTAATAATCATGTCATGTGACATTTAAGGTGACGTAAAAGTTTATATGATAACATTTGCATGAACTGCTGTGAATTGTTTTAGATTAGAGTTCCAATAAGATGGCAAAACCACTTTGTAACTGGTCCCTCTAAAACTGCAGATCTGGTCAGATCTGTTTCTCTAAACTGAAGTCATTCAAAGAGCTAACAACATTGGTCATGTCCTTGTATAAGCCCACATCAAAGTTTATGAATTTTCCCTTTAAACACTGTATCTTATGCTGATATTTGGTAAGAATTTAAAAGAAAATTCAGTCTATAGTGCTTTAGAAAGCAATCATTCTAATAAAAAAGGCATCTTGATGCTGAATTCACCTTTTAAAAAGGTAACAGCAACCAAAATAGTTTGATACAAGACAAAGAATTGCTTGCAATAATATAATTTTTGCACAGAGTTATTTATAGTAACTTTATCATGCATTGGTTTACACAGTGATCATAACATAATATCTATGGATCATATACTGGTTCAGGTTGTGTCTGAGGATGGCAGCAGAGTCTTTGAAGCTGCTCTCTCAGAACCAGGAAACAAACCTTTTTTAATTTTTTTTTATTTTCAGGGCTTTGGCAGGAGCCGCTCCCTCAGCCTGCCTCGGCGACTCAACTCGTCTCCTGGACTTCCATCACCTGTTAGCACACCTGGCATCCAGCCACTGTTCTTATCCACACAGAGGCAAACATCCATCTCTAAAAAAGCCCACAAGCCTCCGACACCATGGGAGGCGGCATCCAGGAGCCCCATTGGCTCAGTGGATGAGGCCTTCATGTTCCAGAGCCTCCTGCCATCTGTGGCTTCTAACGTCGTATCTGCAGCGCACCAGAAGTCTCTGCCAGAGCCTCCTGATGAGTGGAAACGCAGGGTGTCTCTTGATTCGCCTGCTGTGAGCTATCAGCATGTGGTTCCATCCATCAGCAGGACGTTTTCTTCTGAGAAACCAGCTTTCTGTGGTCCTCCATTCAGACCTGCCCAGCCTCTAAGGCCTGCCGTTGGCTTCAAAGGCACAAAGTTCCACTAAGTTCCCTCACTCACTTATATATGCACCAAATAGCGAGTGGGTTAGGTGTAAAGAGTTGTGACTGGATAGGGCTCAAATGTTATTGATATTTCTAGTTTTAAATGTTGGCTCAGTTAATGAGAACCTGATCATTTACTGGTTTTACTTTGTGAAATATTTTACCTACACTGAGAGAAGATTTAAAGTTCCAAGACATGTCGATGATAATATCCAGACGAGTCAAATAATCTTGAGAACGATGGGAGAAACATTTGCTAACTTGTAGAAAGTTGTTGGCTGATTAGAAAGTTGTTGTGCTTTAAACATAGGGGGAATCGTCAATGCACAATTTCACATTATAACTGTTATAATGAGAGTTTTAAGTGCACAGTGTAATATAAACTTCCTTTATTTATCTACTGGATGATACTCCACCATGACTCCATCTTTGTTATGTTGCTGTAGGAAACGCGAAGAAATCACTAAACTGCAAACTGTGTGATGACATCATTTTCAAATGAACCCAGGCACATTTTCTACATTACGGTTTGTTTATTTGTTGATTAGACAATGTATCTATCAATATCAATTCCTTCTCCTACACTCACCTTATGGATATGGGGAGCCGGTGTCAGAGGCGTGCATCTACACACGTCACACATTTAGTCACCAACTGACCCAACACACCTGCTTTTGTTCTGTTACGAGGAGAACATATACGTATGTCTCCTGCAGAAAGGACCCAGTCAGGAGTCAAACCTGCAGATGTTTAACTGTAAGATGCAAGTTAATAATTATGTAAAACAGAAAGAAGCTGCATGAAAATGAGATTTTCCTTTACTTTATTCTACAGATTGCATTTTTAATTTAAAAGAAATGACTGTTGCATGGATATATCCATAAAACACCAAACTGTGTGGCGTGTGACTTTCACAGGACAGATTTGTGTCTTTGAGACTTTCTAAACTGAGCAGTTTTCAGGTCTAAGTGGTTTTTGCACTTTTTCAACACAAATTTAAAATTAAAAGATTTAAAAATGTGAATTTTTTTCCTCATTCTTTTTTTTTTTTTTGTTCAATACATAAGTAGTCCACATAGAAATAAACCATAAAGTCATAAAATGCAGCCCAATTTGTTTTTTCCTTTCTAAAATCTAAATTTAATTCCTACATTTTCCTGTTAATACCAGCTTTAAACTCTGCACTCACTGTGTTCTAAGTATATCATCTTTAAATGCAGGACCTTTACTCCTGCGTTAAGATGAATTATATAATCGATTTTGCAAAAGAATGCATTCAGTGTGTTTGATTATAAAGTGAGTAGAAGTTTATTAATAAAGCACATCCAGAAAAACATGAATAAAAGACAAAAATCAAATTAAGGTCATTAAAAACAAATAAAGATCATAAAACAAATGAATAAAGATTTATTTATTATTATTTATGAGAGGAGAGAATCTCATTTAATTGCTTTTATAAAGTTATAGCAAAGTGCTGACATCAAAGATTAAGAAACCAAATAATATTTCCCCTCGTGGCGACGCTTCATCCCATAAGATCATCAGCACACCCCGTCTCCTCTGCCTGCTACCCTCGTCCCGTTGGTGTCTCAGAGTGGTTTGGAGTGTTTAGCAGGTTAAATTTAGCCTATTGATGTAAGCTGCATTCCTCTGACAACAGACACAGAGACACACGCTCACAGTTTGGCTTTAGTGTCCGGGAGTGTGAAGATCAGGGACGATCACGCTGCATACTGCGGGCTGACCCCTGAGCCGCCGTGTCTCCCCGACCCGTCAAGGATACAGGGACACGATCACAGGTAACACGTCTCCTCAAGGAGGACTCATGTCCTCTGAGGTCATTTAGATCAGATACAGGTGGCTGCATGTGACCTTTATTCTAATAAGACATAAAACTTAAGGTGTTTTTTCTTATTCCCACCTCTGTAAGTCAACACAAGTGAGTCATTCTAGATGAATTCTAACATGTTTGGCTTCACTGACCACCCAAAGCTATTTATGATACTATGCTTGAGCTCCTCTCTTATGCATTGGAGGACGTTTGTTTAACCCACACTAACTGAATGCATCTTTGATCTGTGAGATTGAGCTCATGATATTTAAAGGAGCATGACACCAAAAACAGCTCAGAGCAGTGGTTCAGAACGTTTAGCCTCTAACCCACAAAATAACAAAAACAAGGACCTATCAAGTCAAATATGGCAAAACAACATAAAAAATGCTAAATATGTAGCCTTTATTTTAACTTTTACTTCAATTATAGTGAAAATATAGAATTATTTTTTTGGATTTGTGAGGTCATGAACCCAAGTTTGGGAACCATTTCTGTAAGATCAAAGTTAACACGCTAACTCAAACAAACTGAGGCTCGGTGGATTATGCAACACAGTTATAATTTAATGTAATTTCTGCAGATTAGTTTATAATGATAAACCAGGATGCACTGATTTATCACCTGAAACACTTCCAAATTATTTCATACTTTTAAAAAATGTGCTAGTACATAGCATATAAAAACAGAGCGGGACAGGACAGAGTGTGTCACAGAGTATTGCAAAGAAAGAAAAATCTGTGAGAGGTGTGCAGCTGCTGTCAGACCAAAACACTAACTGGAAGAGAAAATCTACTCTGATCAGGGTTCAAAATGTCAGGGCTGCTCTCCAAGACTGGCCATAAATAAAACGGGATGGTTTACCACCAAGAGAGGCTAATCCTTTGTTCTAAAGTCTATTTCTGGGCGGGTGGGAGTGTTGTTTGGTGAGGGGAGGTCCTTTTGTTGTTGTTGGGGTAACATGAGGTTCTGCAACAGCTGGGGAACATTCTGTCTGTGCACGTGATTCACCAAACATCACGAGCCCAAGACTTGATGATTGTTTAATTTTGCCACAGCAAGTCTGAAATGAGGACATCTGTAATTTAACTACTTTGGATTCAATCAAAAACTTTATCTCACTCTGTCCAGAGGTCAGAAATAAACCAGAGGGCTTTAGAGTGTCAATTTAAGCTACCAGTCTGAAAGTGTCCGTCTTTAAAACGAGGGTCTGACTCATCCAACCCACTTTGATCATTCCTACGTTTCTTTGAGATTATTTGAATTAAAATGATCATTTGAATGGATCTTCTGTGCAACTGAAGTTTGAGGCTTTTAAAGAAAGTAAGATTTTTATACATTAACCAAACGATTTTGATGACTAACATTATTTATGCATTAACACACAGTTTCACTTTTCTTTTTGTCATATTTATTGCAAAACTAACCTAATGTTAACAAATCCATTATAAAATAGTCTGAATACAAAACTGTACACTGAGGCCTGTTGGATTATACACCAAAGACACTAATCATAATCTACTTGTGCCCATTTCTTGTTTTTAAACATCAATGAAGAAGTTAAATCGTTCCATGCTGAGAAAACACAGTTCAAATCAACAAGTAAAAGCCCTAAAATTAATATGACATTCATACCCATCAGTCTACCTAAACTTCTGATCCCAACTCCGTGGGTTTTAATCATCTTAATGTTTATCTCCTGCTGATTTTCTTAAATTGCTGCCCTTTTAGGGAACATCATGGATCTCGGAAAGAAGCTCAGCACTCCGAAAGACATCATGCTGGAGGAGCTGTCGCTGCTTTCAAACAGAGGTTCTCGACTTTTCAAAATGCGTCAGAGGAGGTCTGAGAAATACACGTTTGAAAGCATTCAGAACGAAGCGAACGCCCTCCTGAGTGTAAGTTATCTTATTACTGCTCCTGCTTGCATCTGTTTGAATGAACAAACAGGAGTTCTGGCATTAGAATGAAAAGTTTTCTGCACTGTTTATTAAATGAGCCAATTAGAACACATATTTTGGGAATAAAGGTGTTACAGTGCACGAACAGAGAAAGGTGTTTTGTGCATTTTTTTTAAATCCAGCTGCTAAATCCTCTGCAGGCACTTCACTAAGGAGCTGCTCCGGTTTAGCAGTGCATGTTGATGTGTTGTGGTTCTGTTCATAGTACTTATACATATATATATATATGAGTGCATGCAGTGGAATACCTGATAATCTAACCACACATGCAAATGTTCATATTCTGTTTTGCAGAATGACATTTTGAATCAGAACATACATGAGATGGGAATGAAAGTGGAGTCACAAACTCTCGCAAACTCTGCAGAAAACACGACTTCGGGTGATTATGCAATCTGAAAAAGCTGTTTGAACTAATATCGAGTGTGTGCATTTACAGCTTTACTTGTTTTTGTTCAAATCAGGCTGAACACGTCCTTATGGCAGCTCATTTACATGATTAAATAATAAATCAGATTAAATACAGAACCTGAGCAGGTTTTTAATCATTCTGCAGAGCTTTAGTAGCACGCTGTCCTGTCTCAACTCATTATATAATGAGTACAAACTCTAAAGGTGCTATTTTAGGTCTTTTGTTTGTGGTGATGGACAACACAGGCTGTTTGTGTTTTCAAAGGCTCTATTTTAAACTCATCAACTTAGAATATTCAGGTTACAGCATTTTTAAAAAGCCTAAAGAAAAGAGCTCTAAATGTTAAAGTCCTCTGTGATTGTTAATGTTTGCTGTCCTGTGTGCTGCCTCACAGATATGATGGCGGAGAACACCACTCTGCACAAAACCTATCACTCGCCGTGGGAGGAGGCCATCCTCAGTGACCCAAACCTCGCTGAAACGGTCCAAGTCAGAATGCCAGAACCAGGGACGCGTTCAGAGCTCCCCGACTACAAATGCTTCAACCGGTGAGAAAACTCCCAGAGGTCCCTTGATGAGTAAATAGCTCGTGGCACAACTCTGGTGTTGATCTCACTTGCAGGGTCGCCACTCCTTATGGAGGCTTCGGCAAAGCTCCAAGAGAAATCAAATTCAAGCTCCCTGAAGTGGACCTGAACCCACCACAGTACCCGGAGCTCAGCGAGCCGGGGATGAAGAGACCCACGTTCAACAGGACAGCCCAGGGCTGGATCTCTGAGGGCACCCATCTCATCCTACCCACCGTCACCCTGGAGCCCGCTAGTGTGCCAGAATCTGATGATCTGTAGAGGACAGACAGTCAAATCAGTAGCTTAGTCCCACAAAATGGACAAAAATGTGACTTCTGCTCTGATGTTAATGTGTATTTTTACTGCACAAAAAAACCAACAAGAACTCAGACAAAAATATGTAAATAGCAAATGTGCTATTCACCAACCATGGAGACGTCTGTAAATCTTCACCACGTTCAGAAGAGATGATAAAGATGCTGTGTAAATAAAGAAATGAGTCCAAACCTGGAGCAAAGAGTCAGCTACTTATTCACATTTAGCAGGTTTTAAATTCTAATGGAAACAAACCTAAACATGTCATTTCTGAGAGTTTTACACCAATCATTTATAAATGTACTGCAACAAATGTGTGTTTCAGACAAATCAACATGTACAAAACATTAAAAAACCTGTTATTAAAATATATTCAATAGTAATCTAATTAAAAACAAATCTGCCATCTTATTTCTAAGGACCTATTAGCACAAAAAGCAACCTGGTCTTCTAACCTGTAGCTCTGGAGCCACATGCAGCTGTTTGATCAAAAGTAAAAACTATGTTTGGGCTGTTATTCCTTCCAATATATAATTTAAAACTCTCTGACAGGATGATAATAAAAAATCCATCAGCTTGTTTTAATTGGACTCCTTAACCCATCTATTCTTATCCTGAACTGTAAATTGTCTTTCTGCTCTGATGCCTCCTTTTCCATCTGCTACCTTAAAAACAAATCGCTCTCTGTAAACGTGGATAGATTATTTATTTTGTTGTTCTTGTTGTTGTCTCGTCTGCTTGAACCTATGAAGCACCAATAGCTAGAGAGGCGCTATATAAATAAACTTCTTCTTCTTCTCCTTCTTAATTGTTTGTCACTTCATTAATCTAATGAGACGGTGTAATCTTTGTCTGAAATCCTCCCAAAAAATTAACCAATTTAAACATATTTAGACAAAAGCAGAGGGGAAGCAAAGTGTGATGGATTATATGAAGAAAAACAGACAAAAGTAGGTCAAGTTATTCTGTTAATTAAAATTAGAAATAAAAACAGTTAATTTCCATTTCTCTTAGAAGAAATTCTGTCAGTCTTACATATCCAACAAGTTCTGATAATCAATTTCTGTGAAATAAAAATAATTTTCTACAAATACTGAAAGGACTCACGTTAGTGTTGGCATTTTTCAAAAGGCTGTAAACGAGAAAATATTCCCCTCTGTAATATTACCACTAAATGTCTCCCTAACCTTGTTAAATTTAGCTTTTAAATGGACTTAACACAAACATACTGTTATCCTTTTATCAAGTCTCTTTTCTGGGTTACATTAAGTTGCATTAAGTGAGAAAAATGTAAAAAATTCTTCTAAAGACAAGACCTCATGCTGTTTTCTTGCTTTTTATAAGTGCCAGCACACATTTTATATGATATTTTTTAAATCACTACTTTAAAACAAAGCTTCTAGAAAGAGATGGAGAACAGAACAGTTCCACTGGGTTGTTTTCAGGGTCAGAAGGAAGAAACAAAACCCTCAGACTGAAAAAAAATGTGGAAACATTTACTAAATCTTTTTTTTTTTTTTTTTTTTACAATAATTTACTTGAGTTTTGGAGATATTTTGAGTGCATTCACAACAAGGTGAAACAGGTAAAACACTGATTTAGAGCAGCAGAAAGTCTAAATAATCCCCATAAAGGAGAGAAAACAGACATATCCATCTCTAAAAATAATCTTTAGAACATTTGACTTTGACAGCTCATCTGAAAAGAGTTCAGTGTCAGATCTTGCAATAGGAATACGATGCGTATTGTTTTCTTAGATTTTCTTTAAAAATAAAACCAAAAACAGTCGTTGTGTCTCAGGGGAGGTGTCACTGTTTCAGCAGCAGAATGTTCTGGCCAAAAAACAAACAGACTACACAATAATAAGGTCATTTACCGACATATTTTACTTTATTCTCATATATGTTTGAGTGCAAAGCGGTGAGTAACTGGCCCTGCATTAAAAGCTTCACCCAGAATCTACTGATCTATGTTGCTTTTTGTCTCTTGCACATCCTGTTTAGTGTCTGCATTGACAGATTCAGGCCCCCGTAACGTGAGAGACACCCTTTATGAGATATCAAATGCTATTTTTACTGCACTTTTAGCTGACAGTGGGTCTTAAAATAAAACGCTTGAATTAAAGCAAATGTTGTGACGAGTTCTCAGTCAAATTTATAGACGTTTTAGTGAAACTGAACTCAGCTTTCCAAATGTTTATCACTTTTTCACATATGTTCAGGTTGATGTGGATAAGGATTTTTGCATCATTTTGTTTATGGTTACTCTCAAGCAAGTACTGTTTATAATTTCAGTCAAACCCCAAAAAGTATCTGATTTTCCATCAAATAACGTTCATTTTTATGTATATAAGACTGTCTGAGCAGTAATGGAGGGGGACCATCATAAAAACCATCATAATTTGACCTCACATAAACACAACAGTCTAAAAGACATCAATAAAGGCATATTTTCTCCTTCTTTGTGCATTTTTTTACCACTTTAAATCATCACATAATAGGGTATTTATTTCAGATTCACTAGAAAACAAAAGAAACAGTGAGTCGTGTCACTTCTGCTGACCTCAGCTTGCATCAGCCTCTTTTAGTCCTGCTGTCTTCACTCCTAACCTGCTAAGCTCTGCAGCCTTTCCCCTGCCAGGCCCTCCATCTGCCCCAATTCTTGCAACTCCCCGTCTTGTTTACTGCAGCGTCAGAGTCCCAAACATAGATTCTGTGGGTTTAGATGATTCAGGTGCTACCTGGAAAAGAATTTAAATTATATTCACTGTTATTTGCAGCACTATTTAGAAGGAAAATTAATATTTGAACATAAGCTCAGCTCGAATAAATAATAAAATATTGTTCAAAAGGAGAGGGAATGAAAATATATCCTCCTTTAGTTTAGTATGAGAGAGAGATGGGGGGATAAACGTTTTTGGGATTTTTTGCACATTTATGTGTAAAAAAGAGAAAAAGCAGGAAGGGTTCAGTCCTCAGTGAATGCTGCATGATTATGAAACCAGTGTGGTCATGTGATGTCTTCTCTCATCAGCATCATGACAAGTTGGAAGTCTGACCTTCCTCCGCCAGCGCGCGCACACACGCGCACGCACGCACACACAGGGACTGAAGATTGCAGTGCTCTTTAGGCGACGCTAGGGGCGGAGTTTGACCTCTCAAATCTCCAAACATCACTAATCCGCCTCGGACGGTCGGTCGGTCGGTCGGTCGGTCTGCAGGCCACCATCGGTCCCGCTTCTGCACAAATAATATCAATAATAATAAAACCGGAGAAGGACGGACTCGGTCCGACCCGGTCGGTCGGTCGGTGAGCTGACACGCTGCTGGGCTGAGCTCGGATCCTTCTGCAGGCATTCTGCTTGTGTCTCCAGGAGGATTCAGGGAGAAGAAGAAGAAAAAGAAGAAGGAGAAGAAGAAGAAGAAGTGTTGGTGTTTGACAGCTGGACCGCCCTGCGCCTTCAGAGGGGGAGACAGCGGCTCTGGAAGGTGAGCGCAGCGGTGATCGTTGTGTTTTCTGTCGGAATAAACGCAAGTTGCGGCATTATTTCTGTGCGGCGCGTAGCTCTGAACAGGAGAAGCGCACATGCATCGGATGCAGCTGCAGCAGCAGACTGTCAGCGTGTCGAAGCTTCAAACCAGAGAAACATCACAGACAGTTGAATAAAGTCTCCGGTCGGTGGTGTTACAGCAGGCCTTTATGGGTGGAGGTGGCTCTAATCCTCACACTATTATGGGACTCCATAAAAGAGTTGAGCATTGATATTATTTAGTTTTTTTCAAGAATTTTATCAGATCAAGATAAATTAATGTGGACATTTAGCACGTTTTGCTTATTTGTTTCCATTATTCATGTCTTTATTTACTTCTAATAAGATGTCTTTGTTTTAAAGTGGATTCTCTAGTCCAGTTGTTGTTTTACATGTGCAGCTCAGACCTGATCTCATCACTTCACAGCTGGGAAAAACTACTGCCTCCTCACAGATTTATTCTGTTAGTCCCTTAGATCATCAAACTATTTTCTATATCAAACACTGATGACCTGAGTAAACACAAAATACTGTTTTCAAAGGGAAAAAAATCTATCCAAACCAACCTGGTCTGGTGTGAAAAAGTGACAACTGGTGACAACTAATCCAGTGCTTATGAGTGTCACTGTGGAGGAGTTTGATCCCACATTTCTTTACAGAATTGTTTTAATTCAGCCACATTAAAGGGCCTGTTTAAGGTCAAAGGTCAGGCAGGATTTTCTGGCATTCATGGTTCCATCAGTTACAGCAAGTCATCCAATTCCTTAAAGGCACACTATGCAGTTTTGGCTTGTTTTTAGCACCCCCAAGTGTCTGTTTTAAATCACTGCTGTAAAAACATCAGCATTGTCTTTGCTCAGAAACACCTGAATCTACCTGTTAAATGTCTCCTCAGCCTTCACTGCTTTCTACTGGAGCGGTTCATCACTCATTCAAAGAAATCAGCTGTGTTCAAGCAGGGAGAGATTAAAAAACAGGAATCATGAGCTAAAAACTAGCATAGCAGCTAGCCACTTTGGGTTAGCCTAGCCCTCGTGAGATACGTGACTTTGTGAGACTTCAGGGCACCGGACCGGAGACTCAGAACGTGTTACTCTGGACACAAGCAGCAGATGGGGCTGAGTGACTTTTCATTAACTCTGTATAGAGTCATATTAGCACAGACTGGCTCAAGAAAAAGATTTAAAATATGAAAAAGTTACATAGTGTGCCTTTAAGCAGCAAAGTAGCTCCAGACTATCAAACTACCACCACCATGTCTGACAGTGGTATGATGTTATTTTTCTGAAGTTAGTTTGACTCTTAATGTAACAGGAAAGAGACTGCTTTCAAAAAGTTCCCATTTTCTCTCAGTTATGTTTTCCTAAAAGGCCTTTGCATTGTTTTGGGTCAGGAGAGGTTTTGTCCTTGGAACTGTCTCATTTTTGTCATATGACTTTCTTATTGCTGAGTCATGACCTCTGACCTTATCCAGGTGAGGCCTTCTGGGTTCTTGGATTCCTTTAGAACGGTAAACTTTCTGTTGAAGTGATTTTTTTAGTTCTACAGGTCTGGCAGTCATCAGGCATGGTGCGGTTAGTGGGATGTGGTTTTAATCACAGTTAGCTCATTGTTAACCAGGAGGTCACAGGTTGAGTTGGAGCTGTTTCCCCCTTAAAATATGAAATCATTTGAAAACAGCATTTAGTCTTTCCTCAGGTTATCTTTGCTTGGTAATGAAATGTGTTTGCTGATCTGAAATATTTACCAGTAAGTGTGAAAAATAAAATAAAATAAGCAAGAAATCTGTAAAAGAGCCCAGGATCTGTTTGCTCTTTTACTGTTTTCTAGGAGACAGTTGTCCCATAGTTTGATTAACACTGTTCTTTTATATTAATATTCATTAATTGTTTACCATGTTGTTTGCATAGTTTACTGTTTTACGAAGCACTTTTAATCTATCTACTATCCCTAAGATGTAAATGTTTAATTTTTAAAAATATTCCATTTATGGTGTGACTAAATACGCTTCCTCTGGGATCAGAACACAGTCAGTTTGTGCTTAGGTCTGGCCACGGTGACAGGCTTTATGCTTTTAATTTGTTGTGATCTAAAGTTAGTTTTTTAGCTCAAAGTTTATTTTAATACCACTTGAAGTACTGTCTGCATTAATTATCAGCTTCAAAATGAAGCTTTTTTATTGTAACTACATGTTATGTATCAGCTAAGAAATACCCTGCAGCAAGGCAATGAATCACTTCAACAATACAGTTATATAAAAAGACACAGAACGATCTGATGTTTCTTGGTTTTGTACCAAAAGAAAAATGTCTCAAAACTTTCTAGATCTAAATTAATTCACATTTTTAGGTGGAAGAGTCAGTTTTTGTTGCAGTATCTGACTCATCTTCTGTTGTCTCGTCTCAGCTGCCGTTCAATGTCCAGTAGCTCATGTCTGAGGCTGCCCTGTGGCTGATCCTGAACATGCCGTCCACTAATCGCCGTGGAGACGCGTGGGGGTGAAATGGATGGAGCCCGGGGCCACACCAAAGCACCAGCTCCCATGTCCCGACATGTCCAGCTGCAGCAAGTCTCCCCCCAACTCTGGAGAAGGTGTGGACATTCACCGGACACCGAACCAAATCCTACATGAATTATTAGAGTCGGGTTACTGATTCCAGGGCCCTGAAGGATTCAACTTGGATGTATTTTGTTTTCTTTATTAGCTGCAGGTTCTAACTCCATGGCATGGGTGAAGAAGTTCAAGAAACCTGCAGGAGGCCTGAAGAAGTCCTACCAGCCGGGGAGCATGGTGTCGCTGGCGCTCACTAAAGGTCTGCTGAACGAGCCCGGCCAGAACAGCTGCTTCCTCAACAGTGCTGTTCAGGTAAGAAGCAAATAAAAGATGCACGGTCTCGACGTCCACCTGAAATCACAGAACAGTTGTAATGTCTGATGGGTTTAAAAGCAAAGCTGAGTGGGTCTAGAGGAAAATGCTGTCTTTTTGTTTGGTTGGTTGTTTTCTATGGCTCAAAAAGCTGAGGTGCACCAATCAATCCACCAGAATCAGCTGAACTTCAGCTCACGACTGCTGACCATGTGGGCCCAGTGCACCGAGGCTCATGGGACATCTAGGAAAGTACAGTTTGATTTGAGCAGTATGGACAAAAAAGAATCCTAATTATGCTCATTTCTCTGTTACACTTTGTAAAAGATAAAAATTTAAATTTATGCTAATCCCTTTGAAAAAATAGAGGATTATTTTAATTATAACCACAATTTTACCATCATTTTGTATAAAACACTAATTAGAAGCTGATTCCCTGCAGTCCGTATTCTGTTCACAGTGATTCCCAATCACAGGGTAAACCAACCCTAAAGCATGGGGTTATTTTTACATTTTTCTTATAAATGATGTTTTAAACAATCAGGAACAAAAGCCCCACCACTGTACAATCATTACTAAAAAGTCAGCTGAAATTTTGAGTCTGCAAAAGTCTGGAACCTCATAATTTTAAAAAAAATTTCTTAATCCTGACATAAAGTCATCTTAGTTCAATTTACAGTTTAAAAAGAGATTTGGACCACATTCTGATTGTACAACAACCCCCACAGTGCTCTGCTAGTCGTTTTTAACGCTGTGCTGAATAAATTGAGTCGAGTAAATTCTGATTTTGTTGTGAAAGTCACATTCTGCTACATTACAATGAAAATATGTTGCTCATAAGAAAACGCCCCTTCAGCTCAGAAAACAGCCGTCACTGCAGCACAGAGACCCTAAAGGTCATAAGAGACTCATTTGGGTTGATTCTTTGTTTGATGAACACTGGGACTTCCTGTCACGTTGCTTTGGTTTTCTGTTGATACTATTTAAGTATTCAATCAACCATCAGGATGCAAAATACACCTGACTGGTGTGTCACTATCTGGTTTGGTTTTAAACTTACCATCATCTTTGATCTTTCAAAAAAGACCTTTCCTGGTCTGCTGAGTATTATTTGACCAATTGAATGTTCTCAGGTGCTTTGGCAGCTGGACATTTTCAGGAGAAGTCTGAGGCAGCTCTCAGGTCACTTCTGTCTCGGTGACGCCTGCATTTTCTGCTCTTTGAAGGTAAAGTCTAAATTAGTTACAGCTTCTTTTTTTTTAATAAAATTCTCATGAACAAGTTTATTTCTTCCCCAGAAAAACCAAACGAGTCTGCTTCTTTTTCAGAGTATCTTCAGCCAGTTTCAGCAGAGCAGAGAGCGCGTCCTGCCCTCTGACAGCCTGAGGAACGCCCTCGCTGAAACCTTCAAGAACGAGCAGCGCTTCCAGCTCGGCCTGATGGACGACGCTGCTGAGTGCTTTGTACGACGTTTGCGTTTAATCGTGAAAAGTTTGCACGCGTAACCTCTGTGGGTATTTTTCAGATTTTTTTGTATTTGTATCTGTGTTTTTTTTGTACTATAGGAGAACATCCTGGAGCGAATTCACCTGCACATCGTTTCAGACACGGCGACGGATGCTTGCTCGTCAAAATCCTGCATCACCCATCAGAAGTTTGCAATGATGCTTTACGAGCAGGTGCTTCATGCTCCTAGGAGCTCCTCAGTGAGACAGAATATTAAAGTTTTAAATGTTTAATATGTGGAATGAGCAAAAGAAAAATTGGGATTATTGTTCAGGTTTTTTGGTCATTTACTTACAATGTCCTGCTTTTGTTTTGCAGTTTGTGTGTCGTTGTTGTGGCGCATCTTCAGACCCACACCCCTTTACTGAGTTTGTTCATTACGTCTCCACCACTACTTTATGGTGAGTTCTCTAAACAATGAAATACTGATATGTGCTGTCTTACCCTGGTCTGGGTCACGAGCAAGGGTGAAACCATCATCTCAGAAGTGAGGGGGACACATTTTCAGACACCTATTGATTTATTTATCATCCTCTTGCATTCAGTCTCACCCTCAGTGGTTAAAGAACCATTTAAACACTGAGTTAGTTATTTTTGTGGCAATATTTTGTCTTTCAAATATGTGGAAAGCGCACGTTCTGCACAGAAATGTAAAAGAACTGGGTTAATACCCAGCACGAAGGGACGTAACAGGTAAAAACGACATTGTTAACTAGTTTAACGTGATATGTTGGCTTGTATTACCTAGTTATCAACATTATCTGCACCATGCAACAGCATAGCTCATCTTACACCATTTGTTTGGGGAAAAACTGTGCAAGGTTTTTGCCCTTTGCTGGCTCTTGCTGGTTTGCTGAACATGCTGCTGTTCATGTCAGTGATCCACTGGATGCTCGCGTTAGTGTGTGTGCTTAAGGTGCATTTAAAGACAGCTTGGAGAAATAAGTTTCCACAAATTCATGGATTAAATGGCTGAAAAGAATGAGGGAGACAGAAGGCACCGTTGCAGGAAGTGTGGGGTCCATGTCCCACACGTACCTCGCATCTGTTATGCCCATGGTCACGAGGGCAGCAGCTCTAACACAGATACCCCGGCCAGCCTCTCCCCAACCACCTCCACCAGTTACCAGGACAGCCTAGAGATATAATCCCTCCGATGCAGAGGGGGGCCCTCTACAGAGAGGACATGACTGCAGATCAATTCGCCCCAAGATACTCCTCCACTTGAGCCTCTCCTTCAATGCTGAGTTGGCAATCCACACTTTTCTGGTTGAGAGCCGGGGTCTCAGATTTGGAGGTGCTGATTCTCATCCCAGATGCTTCACACTTGGCTGTGGACCTGCCCAGCAAGAGCTGAAGGTCAAAGCTTGATGAAGCTAGGAGGATAACATCATCCACAAAAAGTGGAAATGAAAGCATCCTGCCATCAAACTCGACACCCTCCACACCACGACTGCTCCTAGATATTCTGTCCATAAAGATTATGAACAGAACCGATGACAAAGGGCAGAACTGGAAGGAGTCCAACCCTCATCTGGAACAAGCCTCCATTTACTGAGGACCAGACTCACTCGTTTGGTGGAGGGACAAGGTGCCCCCCACCCCGACCTGAACTGGAACAGCTGTATTGTGTCAAACAGATTTTAGACATGAATCCGTGAGATGTTCACACTGTTTAAGTGTTAAAGGTAATCTGTTCAGCCAACAGGTCGACCGGATGCTGGGGAGGAACGAGCGTCTCAGGTCAGACATGTTTGCAGAACTGCTGCAGGCAGCAAACAGCACAGGGGACCTCCGGAGCTGCCCGGTACGTTCTACATGTTCTACTCTTTTTCTTCTGTTCAGCTGTTTGATCAAACATCCAGCTACATCCATGCATCATTCATTTAGATGATCACTTCAACAATTGTTTGAAATTGATATTAAAATGATTCTTACAGTTTTGCAGAGCACACTTTTTCCTGTTGTTGTGCTGCTCCATTTGAAAGGGCTGGAAGGAGGCTGTGCAAACCCAGTGTGAGGATATAAATAGCAGTAAGGGCTTATCTCCTGTTTTCCTCCTCTGACTTTGCTACCTTTGTCTCCCTTTTCAGTTTGCATCAGTTTATTGGAGCTTAACGCTCCGTTTTCCTGAGTCTCTTCTTGTTCTAGTATTCTCTTAATGATGTGGTTTTGCACAGAGTTTTCCCCCCCTCTTTGCAGTATTCTTGATGTTGATGCTTCTAAATGATGGATCTCACGAGTCTTTTCTCAGCTTTGCATTTAGGTTTATTTCAGAAATAAAAAATGGCTGTAAGCTATTACACTTGAGGAAACGTAGTCAGTAGTCTCTGAGTCTTTTTGTTGTGCTGAGCTCAGCTCCAACAGAAGACTAAAAACAAAAAAAGAAGAAAAAAACCACAGAAATCATTAGATAAAGATACAAACATAACAAACAACCAGTGATACTGTGCTGCAAAAATGTATTTTCCCCCTTATGAATATCTCCAGTTTTTGCTGACTCGTCACAGTTAAATGTTTCAGATTAGCAAAACAAATTTTAGTGTCAGACAAAATCATCTAAGCAAAAAGTACAATGCATTTTTAAAAAATTCACTTTTTTAAGGAAAACACTATCCAAACTAGTGTTGTCAAAAGACCCGGTTCTCCGGTACCAAGTCGGTACTAAAACAATCTAAATGTTACGGTTCCAGGATTTCTGAAGCACCGGTAGTACCGACCAGCAGTTCAACCCGGTTCTTGTTATCAGATCTTTTTCCTCGTTTTCAGCAGCAGAATTCATGGTTCCATCAATTGCAGCAAGTGGTCAGTGCTAATCTGAAATGGACCTTTGTGTTTTTGGTCAGCAGAGGTTTTGGGCCTGGGAACTCTCAGGGCTGACATTTTTTCCTCGTCTCTTCCTTATACCTGACTTTAACGTTAACCGTACTTTAGATGTTGTTCTTGGTTCTTTTGTTCTTGAATTTCTTTAGAACAGAGCATGATGTGTTGCTTTAGAGATCTTTTAGTCTAGGTCATGCTGTCAGACAGATCCTATTGGAGCTCTGGCAGTAATGAGGGTTGTGGCTAGTAGAACTTTACAAATGATGTGCATAGGTTTGGATAGCTGTTTCCCCCTTAATTAATAAAATAATCGTTTGAAAACTGCATTTTTTATTTACTCAGGTTATCTTTGTCTGATACTGAACTTTGTTTGATGTTTAGAAACATTTAAGTGTGACGAGTCAGGAAAACCAGAAGAAATCTGTAAGAGGACAAATACTTCTTCACAGCTCTGTATACTGTGGTCAAAAAGTTCACACTAATTCAGACTTTAGGGCTTATTTCCCCAAAATGCAGCTTCTCACTCACAAAGCTCTCCTTCATTATTATCAGTCAACTGATTTATCATCTAGATCTTCTGTGAGGGTCAACATTATGGACATATTCATCACAATCCACACTGTTCTTTGCTATATTGATATCACACACACTGATATTGTGATCATTGTCCTCTCTCACTGATATTTGTGTGTTTTTCCTTCATGTGTTGCAGAGCGACTGTGGTCAGAGTATCAAGATCCGCCGAGTTCTCATGAACTGTCCAGAGATCGTCACTATTGGATTTGTTTGGGATGCAGAGCAGTCCGATCTGATGGATGATGTCATCCGGTCCATTGGCCCGCGGTTGAACCTGTGTGGGGTAAGAGCTGAGAAAGCCCAGCAGTGTTGTCTACCGCTCGTAAGCTCCAGATCACAAATGGAAATGTATCATTTAATCATTTTAAAAGATGTATTTTAGTGAGTTTGTTGGTTGTGTTGGAGGACAGGACAGAAACACTGAAGTTATTTTTAAATCAGAGACGGAGGCCTGTGCTCTGTAAGCTTTCATCTGTAATGTTACCTGATCAGACGTCCTCTCTTTCAGCTTTTCAACCGAGTGACTGATGAGAACGCCAAACGGAGTGAGCTTCATCTGGTGGGGATGATCTGTTTTTCTAGTAAACATTACTCAGCTTTCGCCTTTCACACCAAATCTTCAAAATGGATGTTTTTCGATGATGCTACTGTAAAGGAGGTTAGTACGTCTGCTGATAAACCTGTTTACTCGTTTTCTCCCTCGCTGTCTAACGTGCTCTAATGTCGCTCTCTTCCTCAAACCAGATTGGATCCAAATGGAAGGATGTTGCCTCAAAATGCATCAGGGGACATTACCAGCCGCTTCTTTTGTTTTACACCAACCCCGAGGGGAGTCCGGTGTCTAACGAAGACGCACCGAGACAAACCACCATGTGTCCTCGCTACAGAGCTCAAGTAAACGGTGACATAACCAGTAAGACAAGTCCTTCAGTTATTACTAACTCTCACACTTATCACTGATGTGCTGTTTATTTGATTTCTTCTCATTATATCAGCTTGTATGATGTCATGGTTGTTGAAACTTTTAGAGCAGGGGGGTGGGGACCCTCTGGCCTCGGGATATGGTCCTCCATGCAATGTCAAATAAATAATCTCAGAGGGGAAAAATACCAACAACCAATGGTGTTTCTGTGAGGAAATCAACAGTAATTCCTTTATCTGAGCCTGGATCAGAGTCGGTGAACACAACAGCAGTCGAGCGTCAGTGGCCAAGCTGCAGAGTGATAGTTGGTTGTAATTTCCACTTCCTGTTGCGGGTCGACATGCTCAACCTGCTCCGCCGTCCGGGATGCAGCGTGAGGTCTTCGATCCAGGGAAAGGGGGTGTGTCTAAACTGCAGTGCCCTTTGGTCCAGACAGAACCAACGCTAGGTCCGGATCTAATCCATGGCATGAGCTCCCCTAATCCACATATTGAATGTGGCCTTATGAGGGCTTATTAAAGAAAGAATGACCCCTTAGCTTGTAAAGGTTCCCCACCCCTGTTGTAGAGGTTTAAAATGGGGGAAATCCATTTGGTCTGTGTTTGAGAGCAAATACTAAATTACCTGAAGTCAAAAAAGGCTAAATAATATCACTACCCTGGTAGCTGTGTTGGACTGTATCCATAGGTTTATAAAAACATCCAACTTCAGATTGTGCTCAGAGGTTTTAAATAGTCAGGGTTTTTTTTTTTTTTTGCATGTTCCTTTGCTATATTAACTTTAAGTTATCATCAAAAGTTATACATTCCAATTAATTTTGTGAGTACTCTGTCTTGTGTTTTATATCACAACAAGAAAATCTAAAATAATGTCTTTGTGCATTTTTTTTTACATGAAAACGATAACTGTCTTTGTCAGTGAGTGCACCGTTAGTCAACGCTGACATTTATCATTGTTTAAACACTTTTAAAAGTGATGTGTCTACCAAGACAGTCCTACAACATCCATAGTCTTGAGATACCCAGGACAGATCTGGTCCACCCACGGGGCTCTGCTGCTGTGTAGTTGTTTGACTATCTCAGCGACTTCTGCCCTAGAGACTGGACAGTTCATCTCCAGAGCTCCTCAAAGTATTCCTTCCACCACCTGACTATAGCCCCAGTTGACGTCAGCAGCTCCCCGTCCCCACTGTAAACAGTGTGAGCGAGTTACTGTCGTCCTCCCCTGAAGCGCCAGATGGTTTGCCAGAACCTTTTTGGATATGAGTGATAGTCTTTCTCCATGGTCTCAACAAACTTCTCCCACACCTGAGATTTTGCCTCGGAAACTACCACTGCTGCACCCCGCTTGGCCCTCTGGTACCTGTCGGCTGCCTCTGGAGACCCACAGACCAGCCACACCCTGTAGGCCTCCTTCTTCAGCCTGACGCTCCCCTAACCTCTGGTGTCCACCAGCGAGTACATGGGTTATCGTCATGGCTGGCACCGGCGACCTTGTGACCACAGCTAGCAACAGAAGCCTCAACAATCACAGAGCGGAACAAGGCCCATTCGGACTCAATGTCCCCCACTGCTTTCGGGACGTGGTCAAAGCTCTGCTGGAGATGGGAGTTGAAGACCATCTTGACAGGCTCTTCTGCCAGGCGTTCCCAGCAGACCCTCACTTTACGTTTGGGTCTACCAGGTCTGTGCAGCATTTCCTCCTGCCTTTTGATCCAGCTCACCACCAGGTGGTGATCAGTTGACAGCTCTGCTCCTCTCTTCATCCGAGTGTCCAAAACATACGGTCTCAGGTCAGATGGTAAAACTACCAAGTCAATCATCGACCTGCGACCTAGGCTGCCCTGGTACCAGGTGTACCGATGGGCCTCCTTATGTTCGAACTTGGTGTTCGTTATTGCCAAACTGTGAATTGTATAGAAGTCCAATAACAGAACACCACTCGAGTTCAGAGTGGGCGGACCGTTCCTCCCAGTCACGCCCCTCCAAGTCACGCTGTCATTGCACATGGGAGCATTGAAGTCCCCCAGCAGGACTATGGAGTCCCCAGTTGGAGCGCCATCCAGCACTCGTCCCAGGGACTCCAAAAAGGGCGGGTACTCTGAACTGCTATTTGGTGCATAAGCACAAACAACAGTCAGGACCCGTTCCCTGACCTGAAGGAGCAGGGAAGCTCCCCTTTCATTTTCTGGAGTAAACTCCAACATACAGGCAGAGAGTCTTGGGGTTAACAGAAAGCCCACCCAGCCCTCCGCCTCTCACCCAAATCAACTCCAGCATAGAAGAGAGTCCAACCCCTCTCAAGGACTCTTGTTCTAGAAGTGAGGTGATTCCAACTATATCTAGCTTTCTGCTCGACCTCTTTCAAAAGCTCAGCTCCTTCCCCAGCAGAGGTAACATTCTATGTTCCAGAAGTTATTGTGTCTGGGGATCAGACCGCCAAAGCTACCGCCTCAGTCTGTTACCCAACCCACAATGCATCGGACACTTTATGTTCCTCCCTCCTGGTAACCCTCCCTATTTTGGCTCTTTGATATAACCTCCATGAAGAGTCTTCTGAACCACACTTTGTCTCACCCCTCACCTAGGACCAGTTTGCTATGGGTGACTATCAGGGGCACAAGTGCCCCAGACAGCATAGCTCCTAGGATCATTAGGGCACTCAAACTCCTCCACCGCGATAAGGTGACGGTTCAAGGAGGGGAGAGTAAAATAACAAATAACCACAGCAGCAGTGTACACACAAGTTCATATGTGCATCAATGACACTTTTCCTATAGGGCTAGTGTTGCGAATGTGTTGGTTAACCTCAGTCAGAAAGCCCGTCCGCTCATATCTGCTGGTTTGAACTTTAGATGAGGATGATGTCTCCGTTTCACACAGATTACCACCCACGCCTCTCTCCCTAATCTCTGCTCCTGTGGCCAAAACGTCCCACAGCTCTCACTCCTCCCCTCCACGTTTCAAACACTCGCCTCCATTATTTATCAGCTTGTGTTTTTTAAAATTCATTTCTTGTTTTGCCAGTGGGATCTCTGGTGTTTAGAAGGATGGCTCTTGTTTTATGTGGTGCCCAGATCCTTTGGTGCGGGGCAGGGTTATTACTTTTATGACAATTAGGGCAAGCAGGTAACTCATTGTTTGGTTTTAACAGTAAAATATGCTTCAGCTTTTAAAGCTTTATGCACATTATTCATTGCTTTTGTTTTTTGTTAAATTTGGTTCAACTGAGTTTGCTGGAGTCGTAATAATTGACTTCAGATTGCACTAGTGGTTTAGATATATATATATATATATATATATATATATATATATATATATATATATATATATATATATATATATATATATATATATATACCGGTATATTTTGCAGATTGTCTTTATTTCCACTGCAGAGCCAAGACAATTGCCTCATGTGGATGCACTTGCATAACAAAGTCTGAATAACTTCAGGCTTCGTGATGCATGTGTGCATTAGTTAATTACTTGGCAGATGCCTTGTGTATACAAAGGTGCATCGGAGTCCAGAATCCTTCCTAAACATAAAAGTCAGCATAAAGGCAGCATGAGAAAATCAATAAATTTCCTTTTTACTGTCTGGTTTTGTAACGAACAGCAACAGCGAATGAGAACGCAGCTCTTTTTGGTGTCATGGTTTCGACGAAACTTCAAGTATTTTAGTTTTCTAGCGATCATACTCCTGCTTTCCTTCTTTATTGATGATGCATCTTTTTGAAGTGCAGGACCAACTGAGTAAAAATAGAAACAGATAAACAACACTTACAGAAAGTGATCGCTTTAAAAAGGAGGAGCGATGTGAAAGTGAAAGACAGCAGCTGGTAGACGAACACGCTGATCTGAAGACAGATGCTTGCAGTTCACATCCTCAGTGCTTCTCATGGTGACCTGATTGCAGGGCAAAGAAACACACCGTGGGGACGGCAGCCGAGGCAGCGGCGCTGGCGTGTTTTATCAGAGTTAATGATGCAGCATCTGTTCTTTTGTAAGGCTTTGTTTCCTGCCTCGTTTGCAGCCAAATGGAGGGGTGAGGACTGGAAGACAATCAGTCTACTCTGGCTGTATTAAAAGTTGAGGGTTGAGGAACAGTTTAAATCTGATGTGTGAGAAATTTTCACTTCTGGCAAAAAGTATCTCAGACATAATTTTTGCAAAGACAGTGAAGATCTCTGATGGTGCCTCACCAGCTGGGAGCCAGTGAAGATCTTAGGTAGCCCCAAAACCAAAAGCAGTGACAGAATTTCAGGACATTTTATGTTGTGAAGCTATTTGAAAACCACTGCAACATGCAGTTAAAAAATCACCTTCCAGATCAGGGGTGCCCAAGTCCAGTCCTCGAGAGCTACTATCCTGGAGCTCTTAGATGCAGCCCTTCTCCAACACACCTGAATCAAATGAATGGCTCGTTACCTCGTTAGGCCTCTGCAGAGCTGAATGATTTGCCGATGAGGGAATTCAGGTGTGTTTGAGCTGAGATGCATCTAAAGGTTCCAGGAGAGTAGCTCTCTCTCAACAACTGGACTTGGACCTACAGTAGATCGATGTGAAATTCTAAGATTGATTTTAACTTAAACATCTCACCCAAACATTGCACACCAAGTTCTCAAAGATTTCTCTGAGCTCTAAGGCAGATTTTTTGCATCCTTCATACCTCCTGGTGTCTTGGACACTTTTATGCAGGGTTTCTCTCTTGCATAACACAGTTTCAGGTTATGTTTCTGCATGCATCCAAAGACTGTGTTGAGTGACAAAGGTTTTCAAAGGTTCTCCTAAGCTCAAGGGTGAGCTATATTCATCACGGTGACACAATAGGTCAAATGACATGTTCATCCAGCAGAACTTGATTTGTGCCTTTAGATTTTCATCACAAGCTGTCTGAAGCCTTTTATGTAGTTAATAAAAGAACAACTTGTTTTCTAATGTAACATATAGGTTTTTATTTTGATGTTCTCTTAGAGTTGAAGTTCTTTTTATGCCCAATCTTCACACTATTACTTGTTATTAATTGCAGATTATACAATATAATTTTCACTTATAAAACCTTAATCTGTTATTTGTTCTGAGAGTTTTACTGGTATCTAATCTAATCTGTATATATGTCATAAGGATGCATGATATTGTAAAGACATGCAGTTATGATACTGTTGAATATTATAAGACAACTATGTCATCGACATGCAGAGGATGAAAACACTCAGAATACAACAGTTTTTGATTTATTGTGGTTGATATTATGCACTAAATTTCAGCTCTAAATCTAAGTATGATTAACTTAAGAAATACATTTAAATGAGTTTTGTTCATCCTTGTTTTTAGAAAACAAAGGATCAAAAACAAGCCAAAGTGTTAGAGATTTATAGGTTTTGCTGCAAATAAAGAAATCCCAAACTTTCGTTTTGTAAATGATTTTCAAAGAACTAGTGCAAAATAAAAATACGTTTTATTTCTTTAAGTAAAACTACAGAAAATACTCTGAATTTGATTCAGTCATTTGCTCAACCAATTGAATGTTTTGTGCAGGTCAAGAGACTTTAGAGCCTTTTGGAGTTTTTTCACTATCAAAAAGATCATTTATTGAACAATTTATTAGACAATAATAAAATAATCTATATAATGATTCAGTAATCTAAAGATTTGTGCCACTTTACACAAAGGGTGCCCTTAAGACTTTCTAAATACTAAGTATTATTAAGCCGTCTATAAACAACATAACAAGCTCAATACTGTACGTTTGTTTAATCAGTTAAATGTTTTGTTGTTGTTGTTTTGCTAAATGCTCATTTTACTGTATTTTGGTTGTTTGACATTAATGTGTTCATGTCATATATGACTGTATGATGAAGCCTCATTGTAAAGTTTAAACCCCATGATCCTTTTTGAATGAAGTTAATAGTTTACAAGATAGTTACAAACTAATAAACAACCTGTTTATGAAGCATTTATTAATGATTTACCCTTATGTAAGTACAATCTTTAAAATTGGGTACTTGTCACCTGTAGTACTTAGATCCTCCACTAGAGGGCAGGAGACATTTATGGGTTTGTGTAAAGTACTAATCCTGTTAAAGAGGTAGAGCTGCTAGAATTAGCCCTATCAAAAAAAAAAAAAGACAAAATATTCTGCAAAATATTAAAATGTTTACAGGTAATATCTTCTGATCTACATTCTGAATGATTTTTACTCCTCAGTGAAACTTCCCCTTGGCAGTCCCAACATATTTCAGGAACCTTTCATGGAGATTTTACAGCGACCAGGTGAAACGTCCAAAAAGGACAGAGGGCATCGAAGAATCGAGCAACACAAAGGTAGAGTGCTGTGTCTGCATTAGCATAATGAGGAGAATAATATATTTTCAAACAAAAATATACATTCAGTTGGAAGTCACCACTCTGATTTCTGTTTACTTTGTTCAGAAACAACGAGATGTTCGTCTCCACCAGAGAACGGGCCAAGGCCTCATGTGGAAAAGAGTAAAAGCTATTTGCATTCTGAGAAGTTAGCAAACCATTCAAGCAGAGGTTCTCAGGAGCCACATGGACAGCCAGGCAGCACACATGGAGGTGGACACAGTCGGAAGACCAACAGTTCCCCGGGTCGCTGTGACCCGGAGAGCTGCCATAAACAGTGGGAGAAAGGTGGCAGTGGAAGCCAAGGTAAGTCCAAGTCAACCTGGAGACCCATCCGGGAGGTCCTGAACGTGGACACGGTTCTGAACGAACTGGAGCAGCGACGTCAGCAGCAACAGGACAGCCCTCGATGCAGTAAGTCTTCATCTCAGGAAAGACTGCGCACCGATCAGAGCAGAGACCACGGGCGGGAACACGCACGGACCAGAGAAGATCGGAAGCAGAAGTGTCTGATGACCATTTACGAGGATGAGCAGCGCCACGAGACTGAGAGTCACAGCTCCGTCGAGTCCGAAAGCAGAACCAGCCAACAGAGGGGCAGCAGACTCAAAGGTTGCCCCAAGACTCTGCTGCGCAGTGATACGTGGACCATTCAGAGAACCGAGTCTGGCTATGAGAGCAGTGATCGGCTCAGCAGTGGCTCCACCAATCCTGACTCACCAGGGGTTGATGGCTTTGGTATCAGACCGGACCAGAGGTTGACACCAGAGCTGCTTCTGCAGAGGTAAGAAGAAACGGGTGTCGTTCAGTGGATTTTAATAGAGAATCAAATGTAGAACTGCATTTTGTTATTATGTAAACATAAAGATCAGCTACTCTCAAATCATTTTTGGAGGTGGTTAGCTTCATTGCCTCAAAGCACAAAGGTTGCTGGTTCAAATCTAGGCTAGGGGCCTTTAGAGTTTGTCGTTCCTGTGCAGGTTTTCTGTCACGGATCAAAACATGCATGTTAGGTTAACTAAACGTGTGAGTCCTGTTGAGTCTCACTCTGTTCCCTCATTCTCAGCCAGCTGCAACAAAGAGAAGGAAACACAAAATCAAGTCTAACACCACCTCTTCCCCACAGTGGTAAGCTACACTGTTTCTGTATTTCTTTATGTGTACAACAATGATTTTGTTATTTAGGAAGTATCTTTTTATCTTGTATAAAAATAGAAACATTACTGTCAACATTTTCCAAGAAAAACATTTATTTTATCTCCTTTTTAAAAAATAATAGTTTCTACTCAGCTTTTCAAAGCAGTACATGTTCTCATTTAATTAGTTTGAGAATAAACTATAAAGTAGAATAAAAAAATACTTGAGGGGAAATAAATAATAATGAACAAATAAACAAAACATTTACAACATTTTACATTTTAAACAGAAATATGTCCTAAGAACATAATGAACAAAATTATAAAATAGATGAAAAATATAAAAGGAAAGAACAGTTCACAAAAAATAATTTACTTAGACCATTGATTTATTTTATACATTTGCCCCAAAAAGAGTCTAAAATGATTAAAAATCATGTTTTTTATTCATCATCTTATCAGGTGCATTCTTGTGCAATCTCCTATCATTTTATAAAAGCTTGACGGTGCATAGGGAAATATTACATAAAGCTATTACCATACAGCAGCCAAAAATACCAAATCCACTTAGAAATCCAATAACTTTAGTTTCAAAGTAATGAAGAAATCAGATGAAACAAGTCACCAGGAAAAGCTCCGTGATTAGATCACACTGACGTTAAAGGTTCGTCTCATCTGCAGCTTCAGGACTTTCCAGAAATCGTTTAGAGGCTGATCTGAGATCTGACCTTAAATGTAATTTCCAATAAGAACTTCTTAAAACAAGTATTATTTGTGTCTCTGCTTCAGATTTGAAATGTGTTGTGTGATCTACGTGTGATGATTTGAATGCAGCTGCAGATTGATTATAGAGCCTGAACTCGTTATTTAACCTCGTACCCCCGTAAACCCAGCCCAGGCATTAATCTGATGATAATCCCACAAAGCTCATTCAGACAGCGCAGCTGGGACATGGCTGCTGACATTGTAATAAATATGGTTCTGGTGCATGTACCTTCGCTCTACTGCACTGTAAACCATGGAAGGAGTGTGCTTCTAAACATGGTTTGTGTGTTTAATTGAGCTGTTTGGGGCAAAAGCAAGAAGGTAAAATCTATTTTTAAAAGACAAAGGATTCAGCGTCATGCTGCCTTTTGCTGGAGCTGGAAGAAGCTGTTAGGACGTGTTTGGAGTCTAACCCCTTCTCCTGCTGCCACCTTGTGTCCTGAAAGAGTAATAACACATTACTTAGAGACATAAAATATCTCAATTGTGCTTTTTATAGCAACATTTTTATTAACCTGATGTTTTTATATTGTTTGTTTTGACATGTTTTGGCTTGTAAGATATGGCTTTAAAGTTTACAGTTTAATATATTAGAATAAATGTTAAATGAATTCTGAATTTTGATTTTATTCTGAAGCTTTCTGTCTCTTTAATTTCAGGTTGAATATATTTATCTTTTTAATATTTAAAAGTTTTAGCTTTTTTAATGATTTCATGACATTTTTAATTTTTTTCAACATCTGATTTTCTTTTGTTTAACTTTTAATTTTAGAATCCGAGAGCACAGCAGGATATCAAGTTTTTAAGTTCTACTTGTCTGATTTAGAAAATGATTTTAACTTGATAAATAGGATGATAAAATAAAACATACTTAAAGGCACACTATGCCGTTTAGGCTTGTTTTTAGCACCTCCTAGTGTCCATTTTAAATCACTGTTGTAAAAACTTTAGCAGTGTTTCTGCTCAGAAACACCTAAATCTAACTGTTGAAATGTCTCCTCAGCCTTCATCTCTTTCTACAGGAGCGGTTCGTCACTCAGTCAAAGAAATCAGCTGTGTTCAAGCAGGGAGAGATAAAAAAACAGGAATCATGAGCTAAAAACTAGCCTAACAGCTAGCACTTTGGGTTAGCCTAACCCTCATGAGATACGTGACTTTGTGAGACTTCAGGGCACCGGACCAGAGACTCAGAAGTTGCAAACTTGTTATTCTGGACACAAGCAGCAGATGGGGCTGAGTGACTTCATTAACCCTGTAAAGGGTCATACTAGAATATACTGACTCAAGAAAAAGATTTAAAAATATGGGAAAAGTTACATAGTGTGCCTTTAAAATAAATCTGGTCCTTCCATTTGATGTTCTCATTTATTTTCTTTTTTTCTCTCCATAGGTAAACATCCGACCAAATCTCAGGGAAACCAAGACCAAGTTTCACTTTCACACCTAAAGTTCAGTCCAAGTTCAAGGTAACGTTCTTTATTGTAAATTATAGTTTTTATTTTTAAGAAACAGTTGAATAATGATGGTTTATTCCCACTGAAAGGCCCAATTCTGGTTCAAATGGGGGGATGATGCAATGTTTCATTATTTGGTTGACAGGAAATTGACGCCTGTTATTACACAGTGTGTGTCAGAGTGTGACTTTAAATCAGAAATGAGAATTTTATTTTATTTTATGTCACAATAATATCAGATCACCTGGAAGGTAATAGCTAATCACTATGCTAAAAAAAAAAAACTTACATTCTTCATAAATTTCTACTTAATTACATTACATCCATAGCAGAAACCTAAATGTAAATGAAAATTTAACAGGAATTGATTATTTATTTGTAAAAAAAAAAGAACCATATGTGAACCATCCTAATCATTTTCCAGGGCTAATTTTCTCCCATATTAATATTTTTAGGGTTTAAGGAGGAAAAAACTGACAAATTTAAATGGATTTCATAGAGTCCTAAAAACTCTCAGGGCTTTCTGAAAACTGGCAGCTAATCTAGAAACCTTTATTTTTAAAAAAGTCTAAATTTGCTAAAGAAAATCAAGTGTGACCCTGCGATGGACTGGCGACCTGTCCAAGGTGTCCCCCGCCCGCCTCTCGTCCCTTGACAGCTGGAGATAGGCACCAGCTCCCCTCTGAGGACTGAGAGGTTACAGAGAGTGTTTGGACAGATGGAAAATAAAGTGTGGCCATAATATTTAAACTAATGTAAATAGTTTTACTTCTTGTAATTCATTTTAACAGCAACAGTTTCAACCAGAGTCACATAAGATATCCTTCTATGGTAAATGATAAATGTCCTGTATTTATAGAGCGCTTTCTAGAGTGTTCTACACTCCCCAAAGCGCTGTACAACACAACAGTCATTCACACACACATTCACACACTGGTGGTCATAAACTACATTGTAGCCTCAGCTGCTCTGGGGCACACGCACACAGAAACCCCTTAAAATAAATAAAATAACATCTAGGATAACTAATAATCCTGAGTTTTTGATATCATAGAAACACATTCACAGAAACAATGAGACGATATGAAATGTGTTTACAGGGTTGTCCTCAGCTCTGAGAGGTTGGGTCTGTGTTTGCTGAGGATGATGATGATGATGAACAGAACTTCAACATCTCACGTAAAAACAGACACAACTGAGCATCTTTTAACCAAATCAGACAACTAATAAATGTTCTAGCTGTGAAGTTATGAACCTTTTTTGTTGTGTACTTACTCTTGGGTTATTGGTGCACAGCCCTTTAACACAAAACGAATCCAGTTGTGTAACAAGTCTGCACAAACAGCGCTAAAGTATTTACAGATCTAAACCTTCAACTGCAGCCTTAAATCCACCAGATTCAATCATCCTGTGGGCTCCTTTGAGGATTTGTCGTTGACCCGTAGAAAACATTGTACTTTTAGAGGGCAGCATCTGCTTTAACTTGGCCTAAAGGGATTTACTCTTTTTTTTCCCGATTGTTTACACGCTAATATTAAAACTTCCACACTATTTGCAAAATGTTACTCCAATGAGCAAAGCACCGCTACAGATTTGCACACAATGTCTGCTTCACCCTTTTAGCAAAACATTACACACACTCAACACATTTTCATACCTTAGACACAGATATTACTTCCTGGTCATTAAAAAAGCCCCGGATTGCCAATGACTACACTAATGAACGAACTGGAGAATCACATCCACCAGGAGTGGAAACACACAGGTGCAAATTTAAATAAGGCAGCACTCCGGTGTGTTATCAAGTATAAGATAAGATAAAAGTATAACTCTTCTGTCCTGATCCAAGTGTTTGTACTTCATGCAGTAATTTGTATTTGTCTACAGATTTTATTTGTTTAATTGATTTCATTGTTGGTTGATTACTGTAACTGATTATTAAATGATCCGTCTGGACTATAATCTACCTCATGCTATTTCCTAGATTTAAGTTTTTTACAAATGTGTTTTTTATTTATCACATCAGAGTGAAACTGGCTGCAATGGTGTCTGATCACTGAGAACTGTGTTGGCCAACTAATAACATTTTTACACATAATTTGACTGAAGTGTGTCACTTTGCAAACAATCTAGGAATTATGCAAACTTGAGAGTGGTGTTTGGATAAATGTAATTATATTTTGAAAATAAAAACCCAATTTTCAAAATTGTGTGTAAATAATTGTAAAAAAAACTGTAAGAGAATTGGTCTGGCTTCACATTAAGAATAACGTAGACGTTAATCATATTGAGGCGATTATTTATCGTGCTTTTCTATGAAAAACTTGCTTGGACTTTAGGGATGTACCGTTTACATTATTTTCTGTTTTCATGCTTTTGTTTGCAGCAGACGGAAGTCAAAATACGCTTCCAGCACTTCTAGAAAAGCATCGTCATCAGAGAAGACCTCCAGCGGTTCAGATAGCAGGCAGAGCGAGCACCAGGAGCTGATGAACTGTGGAGGTCAGAGTGGTGAAGGTACAACGCCGAGGCTGATCACCAAAACCAGTAGCTCAGAGTGGAACAGCTCTGATGATCTGGTTCTCTCAGAGTCTGAGGACAGGGAAAGCACTTACCTCTCCAGTAACAGTGAGGCCGTCGCCTCTGATTCCCAGAGCTCTCAGATAGACCTGCCGTACCATCCCCTCAGCAACGTGACGGCAGAAACTCTCCAACTGAGCAGCCAGCATCCGCTCAGTCCCACAGGGTCGCCTCACCTTCGACCCAACCAGCAGATTTCCCCTGGTGAAGCGAGCCATGCCGCGTTTCGTCCCCGGATGCTTCAGGAAGCCTTCCCCTCGAGCCCTCGCCTCTCATCAGCATCCTACATCAGTCCTCACAGGAGGCCTGACATTTCAGGCCTCAGGACCTTCTCAGACGCGAGCTCAAAGTCAGGCTCCGACCCAGAGAGGAGCACTCAGTCGTCGTGCGATAGCGAGGAAAGACTGGGTGGATGCAGGGGGGAAGAGTCAGCACCAGCTCCAGAGGTTTCCCTGACGACGTACTTTAATGTGGACAACTGTATGACGGAAACGTACCGCCTCAAGTACCACAACCAGAGGCCTCTGGTCCTCTCTGCCACGGTGCCACGGACTGCAGCCGAGAGCAGAGAGCACAGCCACACACTCCCCAGTGATGCACACTCACAAGACGTGCCAAAAGCCAGGCCTGAAACAAGTAAGATACTGGAGCAGTACTAACAAGGCTTTATTTGTTGCTGCATCCACATTAACAAGAATTGTCTCATGTTTTTTTTTTTCTGTACAGGCCATAATAGCAATAAAGCTACTGCAAAATGGAAGCCGGTGACGGCCAAAGGACTGGATGAACGAGGTTTTTTATGAGCGTTTACATGGACGGACTGTATAACTGGATGCCAAAGAGTTTACCGAATGGAAGTATGTTAAGAAGCCCTGATGTCTCCAAACAGGCTGGAGCTTATTTATGCAAGCTTGTCACATAAATACAACTTATTTCTAAATGCTGTTCCGCATTGTTTAACGAATTATCAAATACCGCGTCAATCTTCCACCGTCCCACAGCGTTCCTGTGAGCCGAAGTCTGTTTTCAGTTTGCACAAAGGATTGTTTAGGTTTTTACAATATTTATTCTTTGAACGATTCACTTTATGTCAAGTTTTCATATCTTCGTTTGTGCAGTAGGTCTGCAGAAGTGCTAAAGAAGTAAAGATATTTAAGGTATGCAGGGATGGTGCTGCAATCTGTAAAGTTATTAAGTAAACGGTGAAGGGTCACAGCATTTTAACACCAAACGGACTGAGGGCAGATGTTTGCATCCACTCATCATGGGCATGAATGGTGTAATATTTTGGGCTTTTAATGATTGATTTGCACTGTTGTTTTTTTTTCAGGGTGTAAATGCAAGTTCAATCATTTTCTAAACCAAGAGTTGGGTGTTTCCTCCACGCGGAGTCAAAATGACACTGACAGGCTCATAAATATTTTAATAAATGTTGCAGAATGTTCTAAAATGTATTTTAAGAATGACACGTTTGGAGGAGTCGAGATGATTTCTGAACCTACTGTCACGCACGGTGGTGGTAGCATCATGCTGCGGTGCACAAAGGGGATGGAACTAATATTTTTTTAAACCCCTTAACAAATCACTTTACTCTGGAAAAAAATTGTTCAAATTAATCATTTAAAGCACAAAAAAATACAAAAGTCAGACCCTGGTGAGTGTATGTAAACTTCTGTGTGTTTATAATATTTTTCCAAATGTATCAAGCTCTTCTACACATTGAAATCAACATCATCCCCCGTCAATGGTTGAGTGATTTATTTTTGTTTTTCATGAATATCTGGGTAGCTTACTAACTTTATGCACACTGGAGGCTCTTTGTCCCCAGATGACCTTTATCGTAACACTCACCTGTGTTTTGTTGCTGATTTATTATCATTTATCAGCTGTTTTACAATATTTAACTGTTAATGAATGACTGTGGGCTGCCTCAAATCAGCAACCCCTCCCCTGCTGTAAAGATCTGTTGCCACAGATGGAGGTTAGGTCATTGTTTCACGAATAAAAAGCTAATTTAATGCCGTTTTTTAAAGTTGGTTTACTAAAATGTATTTCTGTGTGGCCTGATGGGGGCAGCCCTCAAGCTGTTCTGTAAAACAACCACACATTTTTATTCATTCTGTCTTTCATCGTGCTGGTTCTTGTAAATCCATTTTAGTTTTTTTTGTATCTCCCTGTGATGTCAAAATGTACTTTTTTTCCAGTCTTCCTCTTTGAACAGACAAATTTAAACATATTTATATTTGCAGGTATTTTTCATAACTTTAACTGACACATCAGACACGATTACTAACCATACAACTCGACACGCTGAGATTCTTATTTATAAAAAAGAAATCATGTTCTAAAAACCTGCATGTGGCCTTTACGGGAAAAATAAAATCATAGTAAGCTGTGAGGTGTGCAGCGTAAGCATGAGCATGGTCGGGTCCAGGTCAAATTATATGGGGTTCTCTTTAATTCTAGTTGAATAAATTCATCAAATTTGTAACCACGACTGGTTTGAAAACTTGAATGTCTTTCCTCTTGCTCGCACAAGAATAGTGTCCTGTTTATGTATTCTAAAGCTGTGTTTGATGCAGATGATACGCTGAGACGCACTATGCATACACTGAAAACGACTTTTGATGCACATTTTGGTGTCCGTTTTTTTTTATTTGTCTATTTCTGTACTTCCAACACTTTAAAAAAGAAAAAAAAGCAAACACTGTTCTTCCACTTCCAAATATAGATCTAAGAATGATTTTTTTTTCCTGAGTTTTTCTTCCCCTGCACACTGTGTCTTTTATTTTTTTAATTTGGGTTTCTATCTAATCACAACAACCTTTGTCCTGTGCTCCCAGTGAGCACATTTAACCAGTAAACCTGTTGTGTGTGTGGTCAAACACTAAATTATAGCGTTTATGTGTAAATATGCACATTTTATTCATGATACTTTATGTTTTTTACATCATTTGATTTCAAGAAGTAATCTGAATCTCTTTGAATGACTTTAAAAGACCGAGACACGACAGCCCACTGGCTCTTCTTGTACTAGTCTTTTTTTTTTTTTTTGCCTAAAGAAATTACAAAACGAAGGTGAATCCAAATAAGGTTACATTAATGTTTGCACCTAAAATATGTTTATTATCATTTTTTTAATGAGAAATCCTCTTGTTTCATGTTAAGTTGTGTCTTCAGTTGTATCTGCTGTGCCTTGACATTTTCAGATGTTTTTCGTTTCTGTGAATGAACCACATTATGGGGAGGGAAAATAATAAATATGAATACAAAATCCTAATAATTGACACTCAGAGTGTGTTTTCTTGGTACTTTTCATCCTGGATGTGTATTAAATGCTCTGTCAGATGGTAAATCAGCACATTGACATTATTTGCTGAGAAGAATAAGGCTCATGGACTGTTGCCTTCACTTTAATGTTTTACACTGCTTACTTGCTTGACCAAAGTCAATCTTTTTATGCTACAACATGTGGAAGAGCCTCTTTTATCTTTGTGCTGAACAATCTGGGAATCAATTAGGCTATCATATCAACGCTAAAGAACAAGAGAACTTTCCACGTATGATCCTGATCTTATCTGACTGATTTCAGACTCTGCAGCTTATCAGATGGTGTGCAGGCTCTGTGTTGTCCAATCAGTGGAGTCAGCTCATCTATTTTCATGTAAATCTGTCCACTTTTTATTTTTGGATTCTATTATTTTTACTGATTGTTGCAGAATACTTTTTTTTTTAATTATAAAGCACTTATTGAGTATAATTTTGCACAAAAATCTTTGCTAAGAAGTCAATATTTTCATGAATAAAGAAGAAGAAAAACTGGCACGTATAATTTTATTAATGCAAGTGTAAAAATGCATTAAAGTAATCCAATACAAAACTGTATGTTATCCTGAAACCAAACATTTTTTATTGTTTCAGTTCCGCTGGTTTAACTCCTCTTGAAAATCCTTTTTGCGTCCACTCCTTCGTAGTTGTAGCTCTGTTTGGGGGAGAAACAGTTAATACATTTATCCTTAATAATCCTTATCCATTTAAATAATAAACATCCATGTTTTAAACTATTCAGAATATTGCAAATGCTCTTAATTGCATGATACCTGAATGAGTTCATCTCCTTGAATGATTCTGGTCGTTGTCAGTGTATTCCCATTGTCTTTTCTCTTAAAAACTCCCGTTAACACGTCACCCTCCATGGTCCATGCTCCCTGTTGGATAATAGCAAAAAACACTCAGCGAGGGATGTTTTGTGGACTTGTTGGAAAAATGTGCTGAAATCAGCTATGTTAGTAGATTTCTACAGCCAAAGCGTCAAAGTCTTGACTTTTATCTTAGTTAACCCATGAAGCATGTAGCTGCAGGTTAAAGATTTAAAGTGAATTAACTGCAGAATAATCCTGCAGAGCTCTTAGTTAATAGGAGTGATGCATGATGCTACAACACTAGATGCCTTTTCTCTTACAGTGAGTTCAGTTCCATCTGCCATGCTGTAGTCGAAGGTGACCCCCAGGGTGAAGTCTATGTCTACGGTCCGGAAATTACTGCTCTCCTTGATATGAAACTTGTCTCCAGTCTGCTCGATGATGATCTTGAGGTTGTCATGAGCACCCAGCTTCCTCTTCACCATGTTAATTCCTACAAACAGACGTATTTAATGTCTGCAATTATCTGTGAAAATTCTGTTATTATAACCATTTTTTATGCAAACAGTATGAGATTGACCATGCATCAAAGTATAGGCAGGTTGAAAATAATGTAAACTATCCTTTCTCACCCATTCGCTCCATGAATTTCTCATAGTTGTCATTGCGGTCGATCTTCCAGGTGCCGTTGAAGGTCATGGTGAATGTTGAGGTGAGTTGGACCACTCTGCAGAAAAGGAGCGTCTCACTCAAAGTCCGGTGCTCCTTATAAACGACACACGCCCTCTTATCTCCTCATCAGTGTGACCTGTGATGTGGCTGTTTAAAGCTCATGTCTCAAGGTAATATTCATGCAGAAGCGCCTGATGAACGGCAGAACGCCGACTTCCTGTTGAACTAGAAATGTGTGTTTGCACAAGGTGGAGGAGCACAAATAACCGAGCTGAACTGTAGCACCTATCCAGGTCATGATCCAAGGAATGATTTGATCTTGAACTACAACAATTATAGTGTCTTTTTTTTTATCGTCCCATTGAGGTAAAGAGACATGATCAGACCCGATAAAGACGACCTTTGATATTTTAAGTTAAAGGCACACTATGCAGTTTTGGCATGTTTTTAGCACCCCCTAGTGTCTGTTTTAAATCACTGTTGTAAAAACGTTAGCATTGTCTTTGCTCAGAAACACCTAAATCTAACTGTTGAAAGGTCTCAAGCAGGGTAAAAATGCAGGAATCGTAAGCTAAAAGCACTCCGGTGCTAGCATAACAGCTAGCCACATTGGGTTAGCCTAACCCTCATGAGATATGTGACTTTGTGAAGTTACATAGTGTGCCTTTAATAATACATATGTGAAGGTTTGGATTGCTCAGACCATTTTAGGTGAATAGGGTTTTTGTTTTTTATTTTTTCAGATATCTTTGCCAATTTCTGGGAGAAAAAAAAAGACTTGATGTCAAGCAAAGAACAAGACAACAGACACAACATCCCAGTGAACATCAGCCCCAACAACACCTTCTGACACAGACTGGTTCAGAGGACAGGACACCCAAAGAGAAGCAGTTCAGTGTTCAGACCCTTTAACAGGAAAACCAAACATGAGAGGCGACTCTTCAGCTCAAGATTCAGCTGTCCACTGACAACCAAAGCACGATATAATGTAATAAAGGGCAAGAATCCTGAAAGGCCTTTACTGGCTTTCTACAACAATATTTATAATGCTACAGGTCAAAGGAACGTGTATAAACCATGACAGTAACAAGAACACTGATCACCTCACCAGTCTGGTTTTTTGATGATTTCTTCATCTAAGAAAAAGGAAAGGCACATCATGTCAGCCAACTTTCTTATCTTCGCTTCTTCTTGTCTCTTGGCCTGACCTTCACTTTAATTTTATCTGACAAAGACCTTTCTACCTTGGCTGAGGTGATGAAACAGACAGATGAACTTGAGACATAATTGGCTAAATCTAAATAGATGCTAATCTTTAACGTGCTTTTATCTCATGGGGTTTATCTGAGTTGTAGTATCAGGGAATTTTAAAAAATGTATTTAAGTTGTATCGCAGTTGTGCTGGTACGTGAAAGATGATAGCATGGCATGTAAAAGTTAGGAAGTTTGTCATTGAGTGAATCAGACTCAGGAAATCATACATTTCTGAGGAAAGTTACTATAGACAGCCACCATCAGGCCAGGAACATCAACCTTACAGCCTTTAAACTCTCCTGCTTGAAAATGTGTCAACCTTTTCATGTATTTAGCACAAAACCTTTTTTTAGATTTCTTAATAAGCTCTAAAAGTAAATTAAGAACCAAATAAATACATTGGAGAGAGAGACAGGTATAATGATCGGAGAGGATGGTGTCTATTTTGGGAACCTTAGGGCTTCCTCTCTTCTTTTGATCCAACTCTGTCGGTGTCTTCAAGTTTAATGTGGATCACAGCCCAGTGCAGCGCTACCAGATACGCTATGACCTCTGAACTTTGACCTCTGTGATCATCACAAATAATAACCATCTTTTTCCCAATAACTTGGAATACAATGACTCTTTTATTATGTTTTAACCTGAATCAAGATCCCTACAGGTGTCCAACTGTCCACTTTCAGGTGTCCATCTCCCAGATGACCCACTGGACACCGGCTGGGTTGATAAAACACTCTTTACAAATGTCTCTTCTTTAAACCCAAATGACTGGTTTCAAACTGTAATCTCTTGTTTACAGAACAGTCTCCTGCAGTGCTTCTCTCTTCAGGGTCATCCACACACTCTCAAAGTGTTATTATATGTGTTTCCTGTTTCAGGATTATTTTATATCAACTTTAAATCATCTGGTTTTCTACATTTCTACCTTGCTAAGGTTAAAAATCAATATTATTTCATATTTACTTTTTAAAGATCTGAGTTACGTGACCTTGAGAGAACCTCCATTTTAAGTCCATGTCACCACTCGGTTCCATCTTAATCTTTCCACTTCCTGATACACGTCGGTCCTCGTTCAGCCAGTGACGAGAGGAGACGCGCACCGTTTTTCTCCGCTACACGGTGTTGCCTCAAGGTTGCCGGCCTACCCTTGTTCAGGTCTCAAGCCCTGTTTAAGGCCGATGTCCACTTCTCTTCCCTGAAGTCAGACACCACCTGTCTGCTTCTCCTCACCCAAAATGGGGAAGAAAACTCCAGCTGGTGCTGCCGATCAGAAATGGAGCTACTAATCCGCATCCAAGGACGATCTCCGTGGCCCACGGAGGTCCCCGACCTCCACAGACGTCCGACCCCGGACCGAGGGGGAATCTTCCGCCTCCACGCCGTCCCATCTGACTCTCCGACGGGTTCGATCCAGGAGCGGCTACAGTAAGAACTCCACATTCTGGTAAATGAAAGCCTCTGTTGATAAGCTCTACCCTCCACGTAACTTATCCTTCAACACCTCCTCCATTCTAACTAAACTAAATTAAGTTAAACTCCCTAGTCTATAAGATCACAGACTCAGATCGTTAAAACTTTAATTTAAAGATTCAATTCAGAACACAAATACCATCGTGTTAAAAGCTTCAACCTTATTACCTCATGCTAACTGCTTATCTGTTGTACTGTTCGTCCGTCTTTTATAAATAAAACCTGTAAAGTCTAATTCCGACTCAGACTTCTATTCGTCAATATTAAATGCATAATCCACTCACTGTGACCATCAGAATGAACCTAGAGTACCTGTGAAACCATTATTTTAGTCAAGGTAGCTGAACCAAACCAGGTCAGTGTAAAACCGACAAAAACTAAATTAATAATCTCACAGAAGTGTGTGCCAATTATAAACCACAAAAATAGAGTTTATAAAACGCTACACCAGTGTAGTGGCCAAGGTGAGTGTTTTTAGTTAAATTTCATTGTTTTATGTGACAAAACCAGGTCTTGTTCATATGAGAATGGCTGAGAATCATCCTTTATTATATTAATTGCTATCTTCTCAGGACTACTGTGTTTTCCCTTCAGTTTTAAGAGCTTCTGACCCCTAATTGTACTTGTTCTATTGCAATTCTCCTAATGGCAACCACATCTTCTTAATGTATTTCAGTATATCTAAAATTTCAAAAAATCTTTCAGACAAAATAATTTTTTGTTGGCTCTCTCCATCTGTGTAAGATGAAAAGGTAACCCTAAAAGATGTATATGAAGTCTATCGAGTTCAGCTGAACACCAGCAGCAAGAACTTGGTGAAGAGGCTAATGTTAATATGTGTGTTTGTATATATATATATATATATATATATATATATATATATATATATATATATATATATATATATATATATATATATATATATATTGCATCCAGTTTGAACCATAGAATTACCGGTAGATACAGCTCAAGTAATGACCTATACACTTCATAATAGGGATGTTCGATATTTACTTTTTTACCGATATCCGATATTGTCTAACTCTTAATTTCCGATACCGATATAAACTGATACGATATAAGCGGGGTACCCCTCATAAAAAAAAAAAAAAGAGAAAAACTAAAATCATTTTTAGGTAATCAACATCCCATACCTCCTATCATGCATACATAAACTTTAAATATTATCTGTGCAAAATATGACAACAATTTCAAGTTAGGCAAGTAATGTCGCGGATCGATGATGTCATCAAAGGTTCGCTGATAGATGTTGCGTTCAAGGTTGGCTGGGAAATGCTGAATCCACAGGATTTAATGTAAGGTGTGCCAAATAAATACAAATATCTCAAAAACTATACATCGGATTTTTATATTTTTACATTTTGAGAAAGAGGAGAATTGGCTGAAGAGTTTGATGTATAACATGCGCATGGTATATAAAGGTTATGTGTGTCATTACAAAAACCGATACCGATATTTTCCGATATTACATTTTAATGCCAATATCGGACATCCCTACTTATTAAATGAAGTATTTAGTTGAGCATTCTTTGGTCAAAACATATTCAACCTGCTTTAACTGATTGCTTTCACAAACTGTAACTATAAATTGTAATAACTTAAACTTATATTGATTTCATTGCTTCCCTGTGAACCTTCATGAACCCTAACTTTCTCACTGAAACTGATGCCTCCAGCAAACTGAGTGAGAATAACAGAGGCTTTTTGGCTGTCATCTGCTGACATATTCAGGGAAATTAAGAATCAAATAATATTTCTGTACCTGGAGTATTTTCATTACAAGTCAAAGTGAATTGTTCGGGCTGCACCGGGAGGAGGAAAATCTCATATCTTTGTGGACGCACGCAGCAGCAGCAGCGGGCGACAGGTAGTGCGCTGATAAAGACCCGATCCAGGTGATCATCCTCTGAACTAAAGCGGACTTTAAATTGTGACATCATCATTGTTATTACAGTTTTTCTCAATTGCTAAAGCACATTTCTTGAAAACTACTCTCCGTTTCTCTAAAGTTTGAACACAAAACCCAATTTTCAAGTTAAATTCACAAAACCTCAGACTTTTCTTGCAAAACCAAACTTTCACCTCAAACAGTTCAATCTGTGCCCAAAACTGAACTTTGTTGTCAAATCGTGCCCCCAGTCAATCAAAATTACATACACTAAGAACAGTCACTAAACACTATGTAGAAACGTAGAAAACACAACGCTCAGGACATGAAGCTGGAGAAATACTTGTTTTTGTTCACTGTACTGCTGTCCTGATGCTCTGACGGGGTCCCCATCAGAGCTTAAACCATTTGATGTCATGTTCCCTAATATGATCTACGGAAGCTGTGGTTAAAACTTCCCCTCCCTGTCTCTCTGCTTTGCTCCTGCTCTACGTTCTTCAAGGCATCTGAGATTTTGAGTTTTGGTATTTTTTGAGCTTTTGGTGTGTCGATTAGCTGCTCCTTCTTGTAAACAAGTCTCTCTTTGCTACATCATAATCATAGAGGCCTAAAAGTAGAAAAGTTAAAGGATATAGCAGCACAAAATTTAAACCAAGACAACAAAATCATTCAAAAAAGCAACACATTCAATCCAAAAACAAACAAAAAAAAAGAACAACAATCACATGAGCTACTGAAACAAGCTGCCATCCTGTGCCGTGCTATTCTAAAACTAGTAAACTAACTAGTAAAAGCCAAAATGTCCACTAGTTAACTAGTTGACGCTCTTTGATTCTTACTAGTGTGTGTATTGATTGTCTACTAAGTGATCTTGTCTTCTTGTTCAGATGCATTTCTCGATTAATTAAGGATGTTTTGCACAAGCTGTACTTTTTATTTGTTTATCTTTATCTACAGGAATGCGGATGTTCTGAAAGAGAGTGGGATTCTGTCACCGATATCCAGGAATTAGATAAGGGTAATTACGTATTGAATAGAAAATGCTAGCAGAAGTTGGCATATCTCATTGCTTATATGTTACCCTTTAGCTCTTTGCTGTTCCTGTGGCTGAATCCTTCACATCCTTAACTTTACGTAAAGCAACATTCAAAGCTAAGGACCAACACACACATCTATCGGTGTGTGTGTGTGTGTGTAGTTATTGTTTTTCTGCCTATTTCATCAGATCTTTGAACTACTGAAGACTGAAGAGGTGACAAGTTGGAAGCCAGGATAAAAAGAGGAGATAGAGCTACTAGACTTCTTTGATTTGATGCTCCCAGAGGTAAAATGTATTTGGTCTTTGTGGTTGATATTTTATTCTTTTGTGAATGTAGAAAACAAACCCGTGCATTCTTTTCAAGGTATGATTTGATCATTTGAACAGTTTTGCAGATCCTGATAACCCCTCCAGGAGGAAGGACTGACAAGGCTTCCAGCAGAAGTCATGATCGCCAGGGGGAACCTGTAGCTCAGACTGAGGTGTACAAACTTTACAGCACGAGGGCCAAAGTCATCACGTTTATCATCTGTGCGGGCCACAAAATCGTGATGTTTATCATTTAGAAAATGCAGAAATTATGTTATAGGGATTTTTGGAGAATGAGAATTTGTAGTGTTTAAACTTTGGCTTCAATTGAGTAAAACTTCTAACATAAAAATGTTAAAATGTGTCAAACTGCCACACAAAGTCCTTCTGAGGGCCACAAATGGCCACCGGCAACAAATTTGGACATGTTTACTTGAGATATGTAGTTTGTTGTTAATTTATTTTTGCTTTGCTATATTTGCTTTTATTTAAATGTTAAATTTTATCATTTTTATCCATGTTCTTTCAGCGTTCCACTTGTTTCATTCTTGATTTTTATGGTGGTTTTTTGTGAATAAATAAAGTTTATTGTCAAAAAGAACTCTTGTAATTCTCTCAATGTTGCTAGTACGATGGTCTCATGATAAAAAAACTTTACTTTTTTTAATAATCTAACAATAGTTGATAAACAGTTAATGATGTAGAACTTTCTGTGCTGCAGCAGACCCAAATAAGCCTGAACACACTGCTGTGAACCTCACTTTGTTCTGAAGAGGATGTGAAGAATTGTCCATTATGTTCTACAGCTTAGACAGAATTGTTCAAATAATACAGTAAGTTTGTTGTATTCATAAAAATGCTTGAATGCATTAAACACTTGAATTGGCACATACGACATTGAATGTTGCTTTTGAACTATTTAACAACTATAAGAGTAATGACCATTATTTAATATTTATTGTGATACACAGTTAATAAATCCACTTATGGGTGTACAGGTGTATTACAAGTTAGGCTTCACAAATTCATGAATAGAGCATTTAAGAATAATAGACATATGGAAATAACAATGCACACAAACAGTAGGCTATAGTGTGACCTGCAATAAAATTAAAATTAGGAAGTGAGTTCACAAAAATAAACTACTTTAAAGATAGAAATATACTTATTAGTGCAGCACTGGTTGTGTTAATAAGTAACTCTGGAAATAGACCTGTCACCTATAAAAAATAAAATACAGCTATATGACATTATAACGAGATTATTCTATTTTATACCACTCATTGTTATTGAGGGCCAGTGTGAGACATTACATAATTGTTTCAAAGGTTTATTTGCTTCTTAAATTCAGTGTAAATAAATGACAATCATCAGCTGAAAATTATATAAACATTTGATAGTTTAAATGCAGAAAAACACATTACTGGTAACTTGCCCTCAAACCAAAGAAACTTACACTAAACTCCTATCCTTCTTTAGTGTGATCTATACAGTGAAAATCACAACATATACACAGTTAAGGGCTGTTTCTGAACTATCTGACACTTACCCAGTACTACTTTTTCTTATGTTTTTACAATAGCAATAAAGGAATTTCCTGATTAGATGACTGCGATTTAAAATAGCCAACAAGTTTTATGAGAGGGTAGGACTGCCAAATTTTCACAATTAAAAAAAATGATGTGTAAAAATCAGTCTAACGATCCACATTTATTTTATATCTTTCAACTAACACCAACATTTCAGTCAGAGGACATTAAATTAGTTTAGAACAAAACGTTTAGTAGGTGTTGTGGTTTACCAGAATGATGGGACAAGATCTCTTTGAATCTTTAAATATTAGGGTTGTAATGCTCAAAATGACCACTAGAGGGAGCAGATTTCAAACAATTCAATTATTTGTGAATTATTTTATGATGCACCTGCCATTATCTGTAAAACTGCATATAAAAATTGCTTTTCTTCATGTGTCAATTTTAATCTTGAAATGTGTTAACATTCTCAATAGTAAATAATTATAATATATAACTAATCTTTGAAACAACGATCTAGAATAATCAGAAACACACTGAAATAACAGATGTTCCTGTTGGATAAGAACTACAAACATTAGAAACATAATACTAAAAAGTAAAAATAAACTAACAAAATTAATTCAATAAATACACAATAATTTTCTTACATTCTAAAATCAGCGGCTGAGACGTTAGCCGTTTTATTCATAATAAAGTTTAATATGGTTGTTGCTTTTCACAGGTGATCAGTACAATTAAAATTTTAGATTTGAACAATAAAACAATAAATACAAAGTGACATAAATCAAACAATAAATATGTGAATTTTTTACTATTTTCTGCAACTTACAGCAGACCTAGAAATCTGTGTAAATGTATTTATATAGCAGCAGACAGAATATTTGAGCGAAGAGAGGCAGGGTGCAATAAATATATAAAATTAGTGTGCATTTTATTTATTTAGCCATTTAAATAACTGTGATAAATAACTAATAATACTCGTCTTGTCTTCTGCCGCCTATCCGGGTCTGGGTCTCGGGGGCAGCATCCTAACTAGGGGGTCACAGAACGTCCTCTCTCCGGCCACCTCCTCCACCAGGACCCCAAAGCATTCCCAGGCCAGATTGAAGATGTATTTTCTCCAATGTGTCCTGGGTCAACCCGGGGGCCTCCTGTCGGCAGGACATGCCTTAAACACCTCCCTGGGGAGGCGTCCAGGAGACATTGGTTTTGCTTCATAAGACGAATGGCTATATTTAGACATAAAGTCTGAAGTTTTGGCATTTTCAGATGACAAAAACACATCATACAAACTTGGCACCTAAGACTTGTGTAACTGATGCAAAATCTTTTATCATGTAACAAACTTACACTGATAAAGAACACTGCACTGTTAATGGAATACAGAGAGGTCATGATGCATTATGGGTAAGCTGACATAGGGAGAGTGTTGGTGCAGATGTGAGTACACTCTACCTGTTACAATATTTAAAAAATAGCTCTAAAATTTTCATCCCCTCCACAAAATAACATTCACAAGACATAATGAGCTAAAGTTTTTACTACTGGATCTTCGGAGTGTTTTAAACTTTAACCGTGGTGGCGTCTGAGTCGCTGGTCTTCCTGGAGAGAAACCACACCTTCATGGGCTCCTTCTTTCCTTTCATGGTGACAGGGCCGCGGTACTCCAAATGAAACTGAGGGTCAGCGTTCTCAGCAGACTGCAAACATCTGGAATACAATCACAACAAATCGACATACCCTTCACTGGGTGGACTTTCTGTTTCATGTCTAACAAAGACTTCATCGCGTCCACTCAGAAGCTGCTGCTGAAATGCTGAAAACATGAAACAGAGTAAACTCACCTGTAAGTATATTCAGAGACATTTATTTTTCCTTTTTCACCGGTTGTCTCAGTGCGACTGGTGAGGTTGACGGTATTTCCAAACAGACAATATCTGGGCATCCGTTGACCTATGACCCCCGTCACCACCTCCCCTGTGTGGATCCCGATTGTGATCTGGAAACAAAAAAAAAAAAAACGTGTCTACTATATCTACTGGTTTGGATTTAAAGGCATACTATGCAGTTTTGGCTTGTTAGCACCCCCTAGTGCCTGTTTTAAATCACTGCATTAAAAATATTAGCATTGTCTTTTCTCAGAACGCCTAAATCTAACTGTTGAAATGTCTCCTCAGCCTTCACTGCTTTCATTGCAACACGGAAGTGCAAATTAAAACGGGCAGCTGTTCGACTGGACCACCAGTCCAGCACAGCTCTGATCACTACCAGTAGTACATGTAACTGTCAGCCGCTCCGGTGCGCGACCAGACCGGCCGGCTCAGTTACCACCGCCAGCTCAGCACAGCGCTGGCCACTGGTTACCAGTAGGACACCGCTGGACTGGCGGTGTTGTGAGTCTTTCCGGGGAGCGTCCAGCAGTGTCTGGTGGAAGATATAGATGTAATTTGGGGGTGCAGGGGGACGTGTCCCCTGCACTTATTTAAAGTCAGTTTTGAGCCCTGTAGTTTTTACCATCTAAAACAAAGTTACAGTAAATGGATACTGGCTGTTTTTAGGTCAAGCCCTATCATTAAACAGGTCAAGCCCTTCTTCTCCACCTCCTCCCACCCCTGTCTTCAAGTTGTGTCCTCCCACTTTTGAACTCTAAATGTAATTCTTGGTGGAAGATCAAATCAAATCAAACTTTATTTATAGAGCACATTTCCTGCATAGCAACGCAATGTGCTTTACAGCAGATAAAACTTGACATAAAATCAAATGAGGGGTAAACAGAGCTGCTGCAAACCGAGTCCAATGACTAAAGTAAAGGTTTCAGCAGCACTGGGACTGAATCTGTTCAAGTCTGTTAAACACAATAAATGACTTCATAAAGACACTTTTTGTTGTTATATATCAATCTATTGGTCTGTCACAGTAATTTAATGAATTAAATGACAATACCTCAAGAGGAGGGTTTTCTTTAGCAATTTCTTTAGGTGCGATTAATTAGATTAATTAATTACAGATCATAATTTATTAATCGCACAATATTTTTAATCACATGACATGGGTTAGCCTAACCCTCGTGAGATATGTGACTTTGTGAGATTTCAGGGCACTGGACTGGAGACTGAATTTGCAAACATGGTATCCTGGACACAAGCAGCAGATGGGCGCGAGTGACTTTTCTTTAACCCTGTAAAGGGTCATATTAGCACATACTGACTCGAGACAAAGATTTGCACATATGAAAACGTTAGATAGTGTGCCTTTAACTAAAGCAAAATCAAACAAGCTCTTTAGTATTAAAAAACCAGATTTATCCTATACAAACTTTGCTGTTAAAAGTGATATTGAAGTCGGAGAACACCATTAAAATTAACCTGAGCAAATGTTTCAAAGATTTTAAAACTTTGTACCACAAAATAGACATAAATAAAAAGAAGCAAGCAACTATTCTTTGAATGCTTTCACAGTCTGTTCACAACTCTTAAAGCTATCGACTAAAAGGTGCAACATTTTGTGGGTGGATAGAAAGTTAATTCTGCCAGAAATTGTTTCATGCACATTATTACCAGTAATTGTATTTATTTTTTGTACTTTTTTGCAATGAAGAATTTCCAACAGTAGTTCAGGCTGCTCTACAGACCGATGTTTTTGCTTGAAGTCGTGCACTTCAGTACTTGTTGTGTTTGGAGCGCAAACTTGCTTTGAGTGTCACGGACAAATGAGAATCTACTTTTAGCCGACGGATCGTGAGATGATTATAAGATGAGTGTGTTCCTGCTACTAAACTGGACTTCTCTTTAGCCGGTGCCATCTCCCAAAATAAACAACCTTTTATCAACCAGACATTATTTTCCAGAGGATCATAACAATCATCAGCAGTCAGTTAATCAAAAGTTTTTTTTTATCCAAGCATTTCAGCTTATTACTCCATTGTGGAAATATGTCCAGATGCACAGATATAATTATTCTGAAATCAATCAAGAAAAAAAAACAACTAACAGTGCTCAACAGAGCCAAGATTATCTGTGCCAAAATAACAGATGCATTGCTAAAAAAGCTGCAGAAATAAATAAATATGTGAAGGAGAAGAGAATAAATATCAAGACTATATGTGCCAAACAGAGAAACTGCATATAAGATTTTATTTAAGAGAGAAAAGCATCGACAAAATAGTGGGGGCTTTAAAAATGTGTCCAGCCACTATATTATTTGATTAATTATTTTATAAAATGTTTAATTTTTTATGACAGAATATATACATTGGCAGACGTTTCATAAATATCCAAGTCTTTTACGTTTTTTTAAATGTTCAGTTTGACGGCTGTTAAATTCTCAGCCATACAAAGCTAAACACATTTCAAACCAGCTCTCATCTCTTCATTATAAAACTCTGATTTCAGAATCAGAAATCTCACCTGTACAGGCTCATCGTCCACTTTGACTTGTCCAGCGATCTCCATCATATCAAGAGCGAGGTGGCAGATTGATTTGGCGTGATGTGTGCACGGCTCTGGTAAACCACTCACTGTCATGTACTTATCACCGACTGTTTCCACCTGTATAAAAACACAGATTCATTCCAAAGATTTAATGATATAATGACCTCATCTCATTTCCTTCAAACTTACGTTTCCCGTAGATTTATTAGCTCCCACAGTGCTACAAAGAGAGACTTTTAAAGCATCGTGAAACCAGAAATAAACTAAAACACCATGTGATAAACACTTAAACACTTACATCAGCTTAAAGACATTCAGAGCCTCTTTGAGTCCTGCTAAAAAAGCCCAGGACCACCTACCCATTCAGCTTGTTGAGTAAATATTACTTCTTTTGGTGACCCAGTGCCTGAAGAAGATCCCCAGGAAGAGCTGAGGTCTGTTTGACTTCTCAAAGTGCATTCTTGTCTGAGAGCCTGGAGTGTAAATCTGCTGCATGAGGCCTATAAAACTCTGTAGTCGCTCTGTAAAACTGCACTGTGTTCAGAAGTGAGAGCTATGAAAAACTCAAGTCATATTAATATTCGCTCACCGAGTTGCGTGTGCATAATTGCATAACATTTTTCACCAGAGTGGTAGTAGTGCTAGTGACAAACATCCCTACACAGACGCCTTAAAAGTTGGTGGTGAGGTTCTTTTCTCCAACCTTGTACACATAAGGGTTCTTCCTAGAGTCTGTCAAGATGTCAAAACGAGTGTAAACGTCATTGAGCAGGTTGACGATCTTGATGGCTCCCTCGGCCGAGGCGTGCTTGCTGCAGAAAGCGTTGAATCCCACGATGCCGCTGAACAGGATGGTAACATTGTCGTAGCGTTTTGCTGGGACCGGGCGTTTGTGTCGCAGCTCGTTGGCAACAGATGGCGGCAGAACAGAATAGAGCAGTCTGAAAAGAAAGGAAATAGACAAAGGGACACAGTTATGGCGTGTTTGCTCAGCACAGTGAGAAGCAGTGGCTGCCAGACTAAAGTCCAGCCTTGGATCAGCATTTTTATTTGCTCTCCCACCACCTTTTGGTCACTTTGCAATGCAAGCTGCTCTCAGACTGGAATGGTGGTGTTTCTATGGCAACGGCTAGATCATGGCTGCTTTGGAAAAAAGCAAAATAACGTCCATGTTGCATCATAATACCAAAATAGACACAGACGATGACCCTAGGAAAGTGTGCATGTAAATATAGCCACATATTAATCTAGTGGACACAATTATACTTGAGGATTTCAATTAAAATATAAAAAAGACACAATGTTTTCCTCTTTAGAAAGGCTGCAAAGACGACACAAATCCATAATCTTATGATCAGAAATCACAGTGCAGAGAACAGCCCAGCAGCACTTCTCTTAAATATTAAAAGGAGAGGTGTGATGTTTAATGCCAGTTACAAGTCTGAGACAGTCTGATGCTGGAGTATGGGTGGAATACTGTAAACAGAGTAAGAGTCTTTTTCTATGAGAACGATTTCTCCAGTGGGCCTAGGAAAGACCACGCCCTCCTTTGTGATCATCTCCAGCTGTTGGCCACTGCTGTGCCAAATTACTGACAGGTCAGAGCCTAAACCGTCTTCATCATTCCAGGGACTGCAGCTTAGCGGAGGTAAATATCAACCTGCATAATAAAGTCCGACCCCAGGTGCTCCTGTTGTTTTGTCGTATTATTGGAACTGTATGAGACCAAGACCTGGATCCTGCTGTAGCTTAGACATTTCCCCGAGTAAAATTTGACCGTAAAAGGAAAATTCTCCTGTCTTCTTCTTTATCTCACTACAAGATAGATGAATGAGCAAACTCGACCACTCTGTTTTCACAGCAGTTACAGCATGTGAGCATGAGGCTGAATCACAATGGAGGCAGATAATGACTGACCTGTTGAACTCCTGTCTGTAATTCTGCATGATATTAGATGAATATTTATTTTAAAATGATGCACTACAGAGAAAACCATCTAGCTTGTAGTTTTATAATGTAGGTTGATGTTGCATCAGATAACCTTTTGCTTGACAGGCCTCGCCTGGGTTTTAATCTTTCTGCTAGAAGTTCCTTATTTTCACTAAATGAGCGACTTTACCAAAGCTAAAAATGTATTTGTTCTTTTATTTGTTCCTGGGTAAACCTTGGCTATGAAGATGAAGTTAGAACATTGCTGTGGTCATGAGGAGTTTCCTCCAATGCCTCTCACATCAATTTAAAACTGCATCAAACTGTACTGAAAAAGCCTTATAAAAAGATATTGTTTAGTAAAAGCCTAACTTTTAGGCTAAGTTAGCCATTTACTTTAAAATTAAAAGAGTCAGACCTATCCGTCTTCTTCTTCTCGTCCTCCAGGGCCCGGAGTGTGTGCTGGAGACGGTCTGTCAGGATTTCCAGCTCCTGGGTCAACTTGTACTCCTCACGAAACTGTTCACCCAGCAGCACCAGGTCTCGCGTGGCATCGTGTAGTGGGATGTCACTCAGGTAAAGCCCCCTCCGCGTTAGATCATCCAGGTTCATAACACTGACCACAGAAACATAGAGCAGGTTGGGAAACAAAGGAGGAAAAATACGTCTTGATTTTTACAGCTCTGAATGCACAGAAATGACAGGAAAGGGTGAATTTGTGTTTCTGGTGGAAGGAAAGCTGCAGACATGCATGATGTTCTTACTCTTATCATGAAAGAGTATAAATGTAACAGATCATAAAGCATGAAGCACCAGCAGTGAGATCATCATTCTGGCTTAGTCTCCAAATGAGCGATCACTTGTTGGGTGAGGTCTGACGCTTCTCTATGAAGCTCGTTTTTGATGAAGTGAAAGAACAGTTTCTGTTCTCCACAAGATGCAGAATTTTGGCAGCTTAAACTAATAATAATTTAATCTCGGTGATTATTAGAGTGAATGACTTCACTAATATTGTTGTCAAAACTTTAAAAAGAGAAGTCTGTTTGACCTATTATCCCTAAACAGATGGCTCAGTGGAGAAAAACAATGAATGTTTCTGTTCATACTTTGTGATCCCTTCATTTCTCTATGAACAATTAGACAGAACCTGAACTACACTGGTGGGTTTTAACCCCCGTTGTTGGAACAGCCATCCATCTCTCTTTTTGCACTACAGAAAAGTAAACAAAAGGCTAAAATTTCTCTCCATTTTTGGTTGTCAGCTATCCCTGCCAGGGTTCATGGAGGATATAAAATGTGTAAGAAAGTACTTTTATCACTTCATATTTACACATGACTGAATTTATTAATCTCTTATACCCAGCGTCTCCTAATACAGTCAAAGAGTGGTTTGTGTTATTGTGTCTGTGGACTACTAACTCTCACAGCGTACATTCTTATTTGCCACACATTCAAGAACAAATTCATAATTCATTTTGCTGCTGCACAAATGAAAGAGCCAAACAGACAAGAGCACAAGGTGAAAATCAGGCTTAGGTAGTTTCACTTAATTTCACGCAAAAATGAGCACAGTTTTACCCTACGATTCTGAAAAATATAATGATTAAACATATTTATTTTTGTAAATGTCAGGAGTTGTGTCAGCAGTTTTATTGCTGCCTTTGTGTTTACAACAAAGAAGCTTCACCGTGTAAATCCACTAATGTTCTGCACCTCGCACTAAGCTCTGGAAGTCCTTCTCGAGTGAGTTTTACCACATCAGCCTGCCATCTTTGCCATTTAACTTCATATCTTAGAACACAAGCATCTCATTTAAACAACTACCAGAGGGCAAGTGAAGTTATTCAAAAATGTATATAAGACATTTTAACAGGATGTCAAACACTTTCTATCACAGCTTTATATTATTTATTTCACTCAAACGTTAAAAAAATCATATGGAGCATATATAGATACTATAGGTAAAAGCATGAAGGAGAAAGTTTTGGATACATCAGATATAAAGCTGGAGTGCGTTTCGGTCTGAGAACAGTGCCAGCTACATTCCAGGTTTGTGCCTTTTTGAAGATGATTCATATATTCAACTTGGTCTGACTAAGTCAAGTTTTCATTCCACAATGTAAAAGAAAAAAGCGTAAAGTAGGAGAGTGACAATAAGAAATACACTTGTTTTAATTAAGAATTTGATCGTTTTTATGTCTAATTATTGACAAAAATGTCCTAATATTTGATATTTTTTCTCTTTAGATATAAACTTAAGGTGCTATATTAGCATAAAACATTTTTTTTCATGCCTCTTAACAACGTTCTAACATAGTATAGCTATAAGTATATTATGACAAAGAATAAATTAATTAATAAAGTGGTTCTCTTGCAGCCAATCATATGTTTTGAAAGCAACTATTAGGCAATCCGATTGTCTGTCTCGCCGAAGTGCCTTACTTCCTTGGATCCTCCATTCATGTGCGCTGGAGCATGTTGCAGCAGAACATCCCAGAAGTGAGAGAAGGACAGAAACGGCCGTCTGCTGGCGCTTCAATTTTAGAAAAAAATACCAGCGTCCAAAAAAGAAAAACACCTTTTCAGCTAGCAGAAAAGAAAAAACATTTGGAATGTACAAAGAGGAAAACCAGGGTGAACATTAGCATAGCGTTTTAATGACTGGTGTTTTGCACTCTATTGTTACTGCAGCAATGCGCGGTCCCATGTCTGGGGGAGGCGCGGCGTAGGATTATAGCCGGCAGGAGGGGTGAGAGCTCCGAGACGTGTTTGTGTAAAATAGCTAGCTATACCTACAGTAGCTTGTTTGCAAATTACACAATGCAGCTTTAAGGTTTTTGTTTCATTCAGTAGTAAATATATAAACCCTACACTAGGGGTTGACATTCTATGGAGCTCCTAATTGGTCACAAATGATTTTTTTTTTTAAATGAAACTTTATTTCAGACAAAAGGTTTGTCCATATCCCAAGATTAAAAAAAAAATAATAATAATATAATAATAATAAAATCTACTACAATATAAGTGGCTCATGCGAGTGTATGTCACACCTGTTCAACTTAATAAATACAATAACAATATACCGGATGTATGTATAAAGTGTGGCTCCAAAGGGACTCTAATACATTGTATGTGGGAGTGCAGACAAATCAAAATCTTCTGGGAAGAGGTGAAAAACGTAATTGAGAAAATTATATCTAAATCAATAACAATGGATCCAAAACTGTTCCTTATAGCTTTGTACCCAGACAAGCATAATTATAGTAAAACTGAATGTACCTTTATAGATATAAGCTTGTTGTCAGCAAAGAAATGTATAGCACTGTCTTGGAAGAATGTAAACAGACCCAGCGCCACCCAGTGGTTAAAACAAATGATGTCTAGCCTCCCTTTAGAGAGAATAACATACATCAGGCAATCTAAACAATATTTATTTGACAAGATCTGGGGACCTTTTGCTAGCTTTATTAAAGACTTAGACTCAATAGATGACTCTTTGGATTTTTAAGACAATGAAACTTGCAGTTCTACAGCTTAAGCAGGAATGTCACAATAAAAATAAATAAATAAATAAATAAAGGGGTGTGTGTGGGTGTGTGTTTTGGAGATAAGACTATATGTTATACTATACTTTTCTTTTTATGCAAAATGACATCTGTTGAAGAGAGAAGCATTGTTCACTATTTTATATTTTATTATTATTCTTTTTTTATTTTATTTTTATTTCGTTTAGATATTTCTTTTCTTTTTGGGGGTTTAATTTCATGTAATGAAGTTATTAAGTTTGCATGGACAAATCTGTATTCATAAGATTGATTGTAATGGCATGACTTAAAGCTAAATAAATAAATAAAAATTTGGCAAAAAAATAATAATAATAATAATATAATAATAATAATAAAATCAAGTTAAAACCATAACATACAAAAGCACAGATAAAACCATAAAATTAGTACAAAAAATAAAACACATTCCCATTACAGACCATATAAGCAGTTGTTCCAGTGTTTAAAAAGGTCTGAGGAATACCTTGTGTCACTGGAAGTTAGAGTTGACAGAGCTCTGACTACAATGTTAGTTGACATACTCAATCGGCAGATGAATTTATGCATGTAGAACCTCAGTAGTGCATGAAAAGTAGGGATGTTACTCACAACAAACATTTGACTTGCAGAGGTCCATCTTGGGAGCCTCATGAGGATTCTAAAAGCATCCTGATAAGCCACTTGTAGTTTCTTCATTACTGCCTTACTATAGCTGCACCACAAGTGGGCAGTATAGAAGGGAGTGCAGAAGGATCGGAAGAGGGTCACCTTGACATAATCTGAGCACATGCCAAAGTTACGTGCCAGAGTGTTAGCCTGCATGTACAGCTTACAGCACTGCCTCTTAATATCCTCATCATCACGGAGGTCATTTCTTAAAATATGCCCCAAGTATTTTACTTTTCTCACCACATCCAGGACTTGATTTGTTAAGCAAAAAGATGGAAAGTTGAGCTTCTGGTCCTCCTTAGTTGCAGCAATCATGACAACACTCTTTTTGGGGTTAAACAAAATGTCAAATTGTTCACCATACCCAGCACAGACCCTAAGCAGCTGCTGCAGGCCAGCGCTGTAGGGTGACAAGAGGACTAGATCATCTGCATATATTAAATGATAACAAGGAGGTCACCCACCAAGCATCCAGTCTTGCTATCATTCAGTGCAACAGACAACTCATCAAGGTACAGATTAAAAAGGACAGGAGACAAAATCCCACCTTGTCTGACCCCATTAGATACGGAGAAAGGTTCAGACACTTCCATTCCCCACTTGACCTGCATCAATTGGTGAGAGTACCATTTAGAACAGGGGTGTCATTCATAAGGCCCGCGGGCCAAATCCGGCCCGCTAAGGGATTCAATCCGGCCCGCTGGATGAGTTTTGAAAATAAAAAAATTAGGGCTGGGACTTTAACGCGTTAATTATGATGCACGTTAAAAAAAAATAACGCAATTAACGCTACTTGCGTTTGAAGCAAGGCTGAACTCTTGTCAGCATCATTTCCTGCTGTCCAGATGCTCAAATCAGCCCGTGCCCAGCCCGCCCCACTCGCTTCACCGGTCTACGCGGTTGCCGTGAAACTCATCCCTCCGCTCCGTCCTTTCACCACAAAAACCTAAAAGGATTGGCGGTGAAACTGCACGTCTCTAGCCTTATAGGTTTATTCCAGCCAGTGGAAACAGCGCGTCGCATCCAAAGCGCGTTTGTTGGATGACAGCTGAGCCAAGCTGAAGAGCCGCAGCGCGCCACTGAATTTGCTGTCCTGCGCGCTGTTCCTGTCAACTTGGCCAGTGACGAATCCTCCACATCTAGTTACAGCGTGAGGCCAGGGCTTCCGATCACGTTACGCACAGAGATCAGTGCCCAAACTGGAGCGTTTGCGCTCTGTGCGTCCTGGTCCGCGCGTTTGGTTCGTTTCTGGCTCAACACTCGACACGCACGCCAGCTACAGCATCGCTGAGCTGAGCTGATATTTTTAGAGCTGGACGTCAGCTGGGCGCACAGATCAGTACCGTTCTGCTGCCACTGAGGAACAAAGACCTGAATGGATCTGAATCCAGAACTGGGTTTTCCCTCAGACCTGGTCTAAATGAAACCATGGTGAAACTGATGGAGTCCAGTCAGCATCACCTGGATTTACTGGTTTTATACAGTTTTAGATGAAACACTGAGTTCCTCAAACCCAGACCCTAACCCTATTTGAAAAGATAAACCAGTACCAAACCCACACTGGTCTATAAACAACAGAGACCCTCATTGAAAACGAGGCAGAGCCTCCAGACCAGACCGAGGGTCAGTTTGAACACTGCAAAAAATGATTCTCTCATCCAGGGTGTTTCCACATGTTGGAAATATTTTATTATTAATATTTTAAGACAATAAAAGTTTTGTGTACTTCTGCACAATTGTCTTATGAAATATTTGTTTATCTTGTGTTTTGTAAAAGAGTTTTTGAATAAATGTGAAGATTTTCAAATGTAGTTGTAATTTTTCTTGCATGAAAACATGGGGAAAACATGCACTTGTTATTTATAGGTAATTATTTTAGGATTGTACTGGTCCGGCCCGCTTGACATCTAATTTGTCTGCATGTGGCCCCGGAACCATAATGAGTTTGACACCCCTGATTTAAAAGCTAAAACTTGTCAAATGTTAAATTTGACAAGTAATCAAACTTGCCTAATCTTTCTTGAATTTCTGGATTATCAAATAAATTTCATGTTTATAGGAAATTAGATACATACTACTGTATTTTGTAGCCATTTTCTTTAGTAGTCTGAATTTGACTTCTTGTCTGCAAAAATGATCTTCTGCATATCAAAACCTTGTCTCGTGTGAAAAAGAAATTATCTGGTGTGCATGTGTAACCACAAGAAACTTAATGATGTTTTCAGAATTGGGACAGTTTCTCATGAGCACCAGGAACGTTTCTGGTGTGCACACAAGCTTGTTTATTTTAACGTGATTTTATTTCTCCAGTGTGCCCTTTAGGACTCCATACTTTTCCCAGATTATGGTAAATTTTATGATGCTGTGAAATCATAAATGCTACACAAATATTTGCAGGTAAAAGATGGATTGCACTTAATTAAAATAGTCAGCAATAATATGTTTTTACTGCTGTTGCTCAAAATGCAGTCTACACAGTGGAGGTTCTAGACCGACATTAGAGTAGGGGCAGGCTGGGGCCAGCTGTTTTTTTTAGAGGGACACATTCTAAAACAAAAAAACAACAAACATTGTCTTAAAGTATTTCACATTTTTGTGCGTAATTACAGCAATATAATAACAGCAATTCAGTAACAGTTGCTTTGAACTGACTTGAAATAAGTTTCAAAAATTCAAAAACCCACCTTAAAACCACCCCTGCTTATACAATGCAATAGATCATTATTTACATAATATTTAGGCCATCAATTAGGACAAACAGAGGGGAATGAACATATTGTTGAAAACCTTCCTGTTTATTATTTAACTGTGCTAGAAAGACTATTTCAAAAGTATCTGCGATCCTTCAAACATGTGTACATTTTTCCATCTCAGATTTTAAAAATATGGCTTATTTTATTTCTGTAAATCAGCTTATTTAAATTGAAGATAAAAATACACCAACTTTTCAGATACTGGTGTGTAAATCTGAATTTCTTTTTTGCACACATATTGCGTCAGTTCTGTCAAACGCAGCGCAGCGGGCTTACCTGGGAGAGCAAAGGAAAAGGATGTTCTCAGCCTCGGGCAAATAAATCATCTGCCCTTTCAATCTCAGACAGCTGATCTCCACCCCCGTCAGCTCGTCCTCGTTCTCTACAGTCTCAACATTAAGCAGGCCCTCCTGTCAGGAATACATCACACTTATGAATATTTCATCACGCTGTACGTTTCTTTCTAAATCTCCTTTAAAACCATCAACACCACCAGTCCTTCTGGGAAAATCATTTTAGATTTTATGCATGTAAAGAAAAACAAATGATAAACTCTACCGCTAATGTCCCACAGCTGATGCTAACGCTTTGAGGATCAAACACTTTACAGTGACTGACAACTGGTTGGAAGGCATCACCTTTATGTTTTCATTTGTTGTTCCTCTGATTACATTTTACTTTTGTCTTAACTCAGAGGTCATCTCGTTTTACTGAAGTTTCACATAAATGTTTTTTAACATTTGTACATATACATTTCAGTACTTTACATTTACACTTTTCTCTAAACGCCAACAGTTTTATCTGCATTGACAGCATAAATGAAAGCAACAGACACATTTCTCGCTGCTTCTAAAAATATCCATGACCTTATCAATATTTAAGGGGGCCTATTATACCCAGTTTAGCTTCTATATATTTAATATGCAACCTCACTGGACCAGTTTTACATTATTTATAGCTCAAAAAGAGATTTTCTCAGTTATACCAGAATTGTATGAGCCCCCCCATATGTCCACTCCCTGAAATTAGCCGTTAGCTTTTATCCCTTTCAGGACCTTTTACCTTAAAGCACACTGGGACGCTAGCAGCTGATTTTTCTTGTCTCGTTAGGTATGGCAGCTGTAAACCCACTGACTGAACTTCTCATTCCACTTTCTGTGACCACTGCCAAAGCTTTGCCTGCTTATCTGTTTTAATATGCTCTGGTAAAATCTAAAACCCAGTGTTTCTAAAAGTGCAGTGCGCTGTCTCCCTCCTGACTTATGCTGAAGCAGCCAACCTCAACAGGAATGAACTGTGGGTCAGAACTCTAATTAAACCGTTCTAATTATAGACTCACCTGTGTTATCTGAAATATTCTCTTTATGTTTTCAGTATTAAGGAGTTGCATTAACCTTTGAAAGAACTACTTTAAGCAACCAGCACTGATGGAACAATGAAACTAGGTTTTAATCAACTGGATCAAAGTTTACTAATAAAATGTAGGTAAAAACATTATTATTTCATTTATATGAGCAAATTATTGACTTTTTTACTGGACTGAGATAAAGTTATCGGTAATATCTACCTTGCTTCGTAGAACAAACACGGTGTTGATGTGAGAAAGGATGCCGTGAAAGCTGAAGTCGATGTGAGGACGGACCAAAGAAAAGACTGAGGGGAGGATGCAGGTACCCGGCTGAAGCTGGAATAGAAAACCAAAGGGGTTTTTCTGTTAAATGGGAGGACAAATGTCATTGCAGCAGTATAACTGAACCCTCGTGATGTTCTGACTTTATAAATATCTGATTCCTGATTTTAAAACAAGATTTTGGAACAATCAAATGCAAATGAACACCTGTGGCAGGACTCTGTAAATGGCGTTGCCGCACTGTGTGAGCATCAGGTCCTTGTCAAACATGAGGTGAAACGGGAAGGCCTTGCAGAACGTGTACGGGCTGATCCGAGTCTCCTGAGTGCCGTTCTCCTCGAAGCCATCAAGATCCTCATAGAACGCTTCCTCCTCAGAGTCTTTCTCCTCAATCAGAAACTTGATGTGGTCACACTCCTCACTTTTAGGTTGGATCATCTGCATCAAGTCAAGAAACATGGTAGGATTTTAAGATTAGTGCCTTATAATAAATAGTTTTAGTTCAATTGATCAAAGATTGCACCAATAAGACAGCCTTAATTAAATACCCAAAACTATAATAATCGTTAATAAGTTATTAATGATTTCATTAATCTCATGTTCTCCGTATTGAATTAGGAGGGTAATAAATGGCATTCTGTGGGTTTATGAGCATAAGGCCCGCTGACGTCAAGCTGCTGTCTCTGCTCCCTGTTGCCACAGCAACAGTGGCTAATATTTTCAGAAAATTGGGTGTCACATTTGGAGCGTCTGCCATTTTCTGTTCTTTCATTACATCCACAACTATTGAAAAATATTATCCTGTGTCTGCAACGTGATTAGGGCTGGGAGAAAATGTCACGGTTACAATAAAGAGAAAAGTCCTTCTAAACACTTGTGCAAAGAGAATAACAAGCTGCCGGTGATGGATATGGATTACTGGCTGTGGTTTGTAGGCTGAACATTAAAGAACGATTAAAAATACCAATAAGAAACAGTTAATAGCATTAAGTGTGACAATAACTCGTTCTGGTTTTGTCACAAGTTGATTAGCCGGTCGGATTAATACCTTTATAAACCTGCAGTCTTTAGCCATCTTACTGAGTGGCAGTTAAGCAAAGTTAAACTAGAAGTGAGGAGGACGAGTAACATCCCCCCCCCCCCCCCCCCCCCCCCCCGAAAGGCTGTCAGCCTCCAGCAAGAGACCCTATAACTTAGATCTAAAAATATCCTCTGACTCACAGACATTAGCCCAAAATCAAGCTGCATGTATCGCAGCATTTCCGTTCGGGTGTTTTTGGGGGGGATCTGTTTAATCTTCACATCTGGGACACGAATTGTCGCATTCTGAAACAAAGCATTACACTCACTTTAAGGCTTCTTTGAATGTTGTACCATAAATTAACCAGAAAGCTTTAAGTCATCTTGACTCATCAGCAGCAACAACAGAGGGAACCATTAGCGCTGTGGGTTTCACCGAGCACAAAAAGGCAGCAGAATAACTAGGCTGACCTTCATCTCTATCTCTGTTCCGTGGATTTGTTGAGCAACAGTTTTAATGATGCCAATCACGATGTCCTGCAAGCCTTCTCTCTCCGAGTAGTAGTGAAGGATTAGATTGTTGCCTTTCTCTGCGTCGGTGCAGCGAAATGAGGGCGCCCTCATCCCGGGATAAATGGTGCCCAGGTGATCATGTAGAGCATCCAGATTCTGCAAATTCAGATTAAAGGATCAATACACAACAGCCAATCACAAGAGAGCTGGTTATAACCTGAGTGCAGGTCATTTTGAAATACTCTGAAAAGGTGGATTTAGTTCAAACACAATGCTAGGGTGTTTTCTTGGCTTCAGTTCAAGTAAACACACTTGTATGTTTAACAATGTCATCAATAAATTATATCTTAAAAGGTGCATTATGTGCTTAAGTCAATAGAAATATAATACCACACCCAACTATCCCGAAAGTCCTCCTATTTTCACAACAATGTCTCTAAAAGGTTATCTACTAAAAAAAATTTACTTTTATTTTATTTTTTAATTATTTTTCTTACTTGAAATATATCAAGTCTCTTTTTCATTGTGTATTTTTGAGTGCCCTGCATGGACAGACTCCAGTTTACATCAGAGGGATTTTGCATCACCCCCATCAGGTCCCTGAGGTCCTCTGACCAGGACCTGCTTCTAGTAACCAAAACTAGACTGAAAACTAAAGGAGACAGAGCCTTTTCTACTGTGGGTTCTAGACTCTGGAACTCTCTCTATCTTACAATCAATGTCTCATATAGTGCATACAAATATTTACCTGTTAGCATATTTATTCTGGTTGTGCTGATGTTCCTTTTAAATCTGCATGTGTTTCAGGAAATAACAAAAACTTTCTTTTCAACGTTTGATCATGGAACTGTATTGCTTTGTACATTTACCATTTTATATTTGATGTTTCATGTCTGCAATTTGACCACTTGCACTACGGAGCTTTATCTCAAATTCTGTAAAATTTGAAATGTGTACTTTATAGATGAGAAAAAAAGAAATGCTTAGATTTTAGATTTTAATATTGGTTAATTTAATATTTAATATTGGTCAGCTTTGACCAAAGAACATCAAGCTTCAGTGCACCACAAACAGAGAATGCGTTAGCTGATTTAGGAACTTTTCCCTACATTGCAGTGCCACTGCAGCATTTCTACCTCACAGTAAGCACATGTCCCTTTGCTTCTGCACTGTCAGGGGCACAGAGCTGAGAGCAGCACACCTATGAGTGAGCGGTTTGCACGTGTGCAGTTTAATTCTTCCATAGACAAACTGTGTGGTGCATGCAAGAATGGTAGAAAGACTTTCTATCCAAACAACTATTTTGTATTTTAACCCTTGACGACCTGAAATATCAAATGATAAAAAATTATTTATAAAAATTGAATTATTTATTGGTTAGTAATAATATAACCATATAATAATTTGTTTTATTCTATTATGTATATAACAAAATAACAGCAAGAAGAAAATAAAGCTGCCACTTTCCATCTGTAGATCCTCCACCAGGGGGCAGAAGACCTGAATAGGACTGGGTGGGTTTTGATGAAAGTACTAATTCTAATACTCGACTTGGCTGATTGTGGTTTGAGGCAAATTTGTGACAATAATCTATGATGGATAAATTCTTGAATCATTGTTTTGAATTATAGCAAAATATCCCAAACCCAAACTGACGATTCAGTCTTACCATTACACAATTACACTCATAAGATATTCATATTTGAAAAAGCCAAATGTTTGTTGTGGTATCTAGTTATTATCTTACCTTTAATTAACATTATTGTTTCAAAAATAAGAAGAAACAGCCTACCTGCAGGAACTCACGGACATTTGAGCCCAGTACACGCAGAATGGTGTCATATCCAGACTCTTGGCAAAATTCAAAAAACATCTTTCCAAACAGCTGCAAGATATCTCCTGCATTAATCTCTAAAATACAGAAAGAAAACCCAATTGTTGATATTTCACTATCTTGAAATCTTATCTGTGATTTTGACATCACTTCTTTTCAATGACTGAAAAAAAAAAAAAGATAACGTCACTTACTGAGAACTTTACTTGCAGCTGCGACAAGATCATATGTTTTGGCATCTTCATAAATGATTCTAACCAAGAACTGACCCTCAATATCGAGCTGAGCCTCTCTCCTACAAACAAAGAAACACTGTTACTCAGGAGCTACAGCGAATGTCAAAGCAGCAACAAGCAGTCATCTTGAACTTTGACCATCAACAGATTTTTTCTACAACACAGAAACTTTAGTTTTCTTTTGTCCCATTCTATGTGTGTTTAACTAATATTAAAGTAGAATTAAATGGTTCTCATAATGCTTTGAAACAGTTGTGTGGTTTAAAATCTTCACCACAGAACCAGCAACAAAAATCAGGTTTAGATCTACTGCAAGTACTTAGACAAGTACCTCAAACACCTTGTCAGGGGAGAAAATGAGGTCAAAACTCAAAATGATTTACAGTCCTGACCACCGTTTTATCAGAATAGGACACAGCTGTAAAAACATACCAAGCCTTGAAATGTTTTGCAAGGTAAAATAAAAAAAATCTGTTTGGTTCCTCAGTTCAAATTACTTACTTCATAAAAGTGTTAAAAATAATGAAACAAACAACTTTTTAAATTGAGCATTAAAGAACAGTGAGTTTGGAGACAAAAGACGTCAGCCTTCACTGCAAACTTGTTTTTCGCAGTAGCATCTGGAGAAGGAGCACTTTGAAAACATTTGCACAAGGCAGCTGCTGCATCTTGTACTTTCTTTTTTTAGATCAGGTCAAGTCTAGGTCAGTTAGCACTAAAGATGAAAAATAAACTTAGTTTGAGGCAAATACTTTACCCAAGTCTACACTTTTATTTATGTCTTTAAGAATAAACTTACTGAAAAACTACATAATCCTCTAAAAAAAAAAAAACATTTCAATCAAGTTTGAAATATGAAAATCAGGATTACTGTGAGCGCTTTCTGATTCAATACATTTAAAATAACATAACATAAATGTATAGTTCAATAAATCAAATCATCTACAAATAACGCATTTAATAGTCCAGCGAAAACATATGACACCATAAAAATAAATAAACGTTTCACTGATCATTAGAAGACCAAGACCATTATCTACAATTAATAATAATAATCACTAGTATTTTGCTGCTCTCTAAATCTCTCAGTTGAGTAAGGAGTCTTTATTACATGCCAATTTAATTTTTACATGTTATTGAATATTTACAGTAAGGTTTATCATTGTAAACAACAACAATAATAATGTCAATGTGTGATTGATGGAGATTATTGTAAAGGGATTTCATTTTTTTATTCCAGCAGTGGAAATCTGTGTGTGCTGCTGCTAGGCAAGACAGTGGACACACACGCACACGCACACACACACACACACGCACGCGCGCGCGCACACACACACACTAGGAGGCTGTGAACCAGAGCATTCAACACATCCAGAACTCACTTGATATCTTCCCACACTTCAGGGCCGTAATTCCTTAAAACGAGGAGCTCCAAGGCGTGATTCACAAACCCATACTGTAAAATACAGAGAAAAACATTCAGCAACGTTATTTCACCCAGTTTCCACACAAACACACTGGCCCACGTACGCGGTTTGTTGCGTATTCCCCACCTTTTGCGTGTATTTGTGTCAACCTGTTAAAGCGTCACTTTAATGCTAATCATTTGCAATAGTATAGGCTAGTAACAGGAAATGTCAAACGCAAAACCTACTACGCCGGCGCACAAAACATTCGATTCTGTCAACATTCGTAGAAAACATAAACTCCTTAAAGCTTTTTCTATACGTACCATGGTGTCTGCGACGTGTCTCCTTCTTTATTTTTCGATAAAAATGGTAGAATCAGGCAAAACCTTCATCGTTTGGTACAGATGCTGAGTGTCTCGGTGTCCATCCCAACTCTTTCTACACGCACGTGACCGACGGCAGATTTCTCCAATGGCGGATCGGGTACGTCGTTACGTAATTTCCCAGTGACCAATGAGAATGAAGCTACTGTTGTACCAGTGAGGTTATTCATCCTTATTTTTTGTAGCAAATCTGAATATTACCTTAATCTAGCTGTTGTTTAGAGACTTTTATTTTTACATAATGTTGTAATATTTCACCCAGAGCTATTTGTTAACAAATAATGGCGGATTAAATGAGTTTTTTTATGATAAAATATGTCATTTTTAAACAGTAAACTGAGATAAAACACTATTATCTGAAAATGACACAAATTAAAAATAAGGTTATAATGTAAACTAGAATATTTTTCATACTACATATACTGCAAAGGAGTCAAGTCTGTTTATGACAATATTTATTGCACTTTGATTACATTACAATAATGATCAAAGCACAACATTATGAGTGATGTAAGACATTCATTGCAGCTTTGCTGTGTCATGTTTGTGTGCAGGAAAGAAGTGTTGTACAACTCGTGTAATAAAAATGTTATAGGTGTGTAAATTAAGAAAAGTAAAAATTCACAAACTTATTAGAGAAATGTCAAAAAAAAACTAAAAGGTCAACAAACCACACACCTTAAAATAAATGCTTCTTTCATTGCTTGTGGGAGAAACATTAATCAGACATTACTGAAATCATTTTAATTAAGCACAATCCATATTGATTATGACTGACAAAAAATATACACTTGAAAACAAACAGTTTACTTTTGTTGGCATATTCATGACATGTTCCCATAAGGCACCTCAATCTGTTCTGTGATGATATAACTAATTAAAGTAGAATTATTCACCCTAAAATAACTTTAGTGTCTGTTTTTGGTTGTTTTATTTATTTATCACTGTTCCACCATCAAGACAAGGTGTTTTAACAGGTAATTCATCTGAGTTTTCATGAATTTTACACATCATTAAATCTGTTTAGCTACATCACATCCAAAATGTCATGTCATGTGCTTTATGCATCTTTGTAACAAATATAATTATGTCATATATATATATATATTAAAAAAAGTATGAAACAATGCATGAGATTATTTCACTTGCTTTGAAAAATCGTGTGCTTTTTATTTTATTATTTGGCAACAATTTTTGTGTGTTTCACATATTTTGTGCCTCTTTGTTAAAGAGAACAAAACAGTCCCGAAGTCTTTCCATGACAGTCTGTATCTCTGGTGGAAGCGAGGAGTGAAAGCACAGAGATATTAAATTGCAGAGATGACTCATTCTGGAAGAAAATGAAGTGAGTTTCTCTCTACTACAACTGTACAAATAGCTAATACACAGACGACACGTCTGACAACAAACTGACATCTTTGTAATTTAAGCAGCTGCTGTGTACATTTTGAACTCATGGACAATGAAACAACCTCAGTCAAATCACAGTTGCACTGTAATTGTTTGATTTTTTTTTTTTAACTATCTAACATTTTCTGGACTTGATGAAGTTTCGCTTCATTTCTTAGTCAGTTTTGAAGTTCTGAAGGCCGCCTCCAAAAAGTAACAAACACCAGGGATGTCTTCTGGAAAGTTGGGCGGAAGCTCCTGTCTGCTCCTGGGAACAAAGACAAACTCCGGGCGACCTTTCAGCAGTCTGGGAACAAAGTGCGCACAAATAAGACATGAATCTAATAACAATGTCACAAATTATTTGACACAAGAGAAAACACAGCTCTCTAAAAGTTATGCTTCCTGCCATTAAGCACTTTAATCCCCCCCC
>SSNR01000018.1:519244-551303 GCA_006937965.1 Callopanchax toddi
AACCCCCCCCCCCCCCCCCCCCCTTCTTGTACAACAACCTCTTGGAAACAAAGACATAATTTTTATCCCTCCTGTAAGATGATGTCTTTCAGCAGAGCAGCGAGGAGTCACCTGTGGGTTGTAGGGCTGATGTTGATTTTCCTCGGCTGGCTGCAGGACTCAAACTTGTTCGCCAATGTAACGTTATTCCCAAAAAGGCAGTAGCGTGGCATCATGACTCCAACTACACCAGCTAACACTGACCCGCTGTGGAGGCCGATACGCATCTGGAAAAGAACAAAAAAGTCACCTAACTGCATGTTGGGAAGCGTGCATATATGTGCACACGTTTTAAGTGATGCAATATACAATCCTACTCATTTAATGCTAACCAGCAGTTAGTCAGTGTAACATATGAGCGATTAAGAATTTGTTAACGTTTAAAAAATAGCTTTACAAATACCAGGACTGAAGCGTAATGCTTTTATTATAACCTGAAGTTAAGCAGCACAGAGGATTTAAAACAGCAGCACTGAATGGAAACAGCCATTTGAATCTGTCAGTCACTGCAATTAATAACTTCACAGCCATGCAGCTTAACTCAAGCTGATGTTTGGATCAGGGCCCTGGGGAGCCATATTAAAGACCTCGGTTGTATCTATGATGTCATGTCCTCACAGACACATGAAGCTAGAATTAGTCACCTCTAAACGCTGAGAACGCATCTAAAAAACGGGGACTTTTAGCAAAACCCAGCATATCAGTGTTTTCATCAGCCAGAATGAAATAAAGTTTTTTATATGTTAAGTGGGATTCAGGGAGGTACATAGCAACCAGTAGAGAAATGTCCTTGATGGCATTTAGAGGATTTTCAGCTAAATATGTAGCCTGGGAAACAGGGGATGTTGAGAACCGGTGTTTGATGCGCTCAAACAGATTTCCAAAAGGTCTCGTCTGTCTCAGGCCAGCAACAAATGTTTATTTAAAATGAGGTTGTTTGTTACAGAGGGGCTGCAGGCTGAGAGGAGCACTATTGATGCACACTGTTCACACATTTGGTTGTTCTGATTGATTGTGGCTCGCTCAATTGTGTCCAGAGGCATTCTGGTTAGAAACTAGAGGTGGACTGTGACATTCCAGACTAATACCGTATGGACATACAGAGCTACTAATCACCTTTAATAACAGTTTTAAAGCAAATATCTAGATGCATAAATGTACTCCTCAGATTAGTTGTGTGTATGTTTTGGAGTTTAGCTGACTAGAGGCAGCTGTAGGTCACCAATCGGACTCAAACAGACAATCACATAAGTCTTGTTTGACTCAGAGCTTGATTTTTTTTGCAAAATATGACAAAAAATACATGTTTTTATTCTGCATTTTACTTAAATGATGACACAACTGTAATGTAAAAGTCAGTAGCACATTTTCAATAAAGGGAAAGGGGAAGTGATAAACCACAGTACCACCATATACCACAGAATCTGTTCTCTGCATTTGACCCATCCCCGAGGAGCAGAGGGCAGCCAGAGGCAGCTGGGGGTTCAGTATCTTACTCAGGGATACTTTGACACGTGACTTGGGCCGGGGATTGAACCCTGTTCTTCCCACTGATCCACAGTGACCCCAATAAGCAAAGCAAAATTAGCAAACTAGGATCTTAAATAGTCTCCTATCATTTTCTGAACAGTTTACAAAACGAATGAGGTTATACATGCCTAAACAATGGAATGCAATTAAATTGCATACTCAATGTCAATATTTGTCCTGCTTTCATGACAGAAAATTAATTTTAGTTACTAAATCAGAAAAAATCCTGGTTTCAAAAGTGACTTTTAAAACCCTCAAACATGAATATACACCACACACACACACACACAAAAAAATTGTTTGTTGGAGTTCGCAGGTAATAAAAATAGTAAAAGGAGCAAAAACTCTGATACGTTCCCTAAAGGTATCATAATCAGATTTAATAATGAATAATAACTGGTGCTTGACCCTCACCTGTATCGGTTCCCCGGTTGGCGTCATGACTTCGTCTGAAAGCTCCATCATCTTTATAGCCATGAGTGCAATTTGGACAGCATGAGTCTCGCTCTCCTTGTGCAAACCTCCAGCTACACAATAGGCATCACCAATGGTTTCCACCTGAATAGAGAGGGAGAGCATTAAAATGATTTCTACACTGAAGCTCCAGACTGAATCTTTCTGCGGTCTCTGTCACCCAAAGACAGCAGCTAAAGCCACATGTTAAGTTCTGTCATTTCTTTGCACCTGAAACTCTTAAATTAACTCACTGTGACAGGAAGACAGTGAAGCCTAAACAAAATGATGAACGTCAAGTGGATATTCATCAAAATCTCTTCCATTATCTCACGTCTTTTAGCAGTTACAGACAAGAAGGGGAAAAAAGCACACAGTCAAATAAACATCTACATTAGGGCTTAATCTTTATACAAGTTTAAAAAGTTCTGTGTTTTTCATTATTCCTGCACGTCATTTGGGTAAATCTGGACTGGAAAGCACTCAGCGGCGTGTCTGAGACAGAGAGGAACTATTTTTAGGCTCATCCATTTGGAGTGGAAACAGGGTCCAGAAGAAACCTCCGTTGTTTTACGAGACATTTGACAAACTCGCTTCTCTGTCTGTTTTGCTTTTCTGACACTTTGATTACATTTTCCAACCTCCCTGCAGATTAGCAGCCTTTGGCAGGCACATTGCTAGCTGGCTGAGGACTTTTCAGAGTCAGGCTTTGCAGTTTTAATATTTTTGTAAAAAAAATTTGAATATAAACAGATTTTTACCCTCATGAAACAGGAAATCATGTAGGCTTACTTTTATTAAACAGACATAAAATGTTACATTTGAAAGATTATTTATTTAAATTGATGTTTTGTGTGATGTTTAATAAGGTTTGAGAAGGGTCATAGTGATCAGTAACGGCATATTGTCTATGAAAGTTAAGAAAGCCATGTTAGCTCAATAAATAGAAATAAAATGTATAAAATAATTACTTAATTGCAAGAAAATAAATAACCACAAAACATCACTTATTTGACAAACAGGCAGACCAAAGTTTTTCTAAAGATTTCTTTGACCACACCAAGAAAAAAGCAATTTAAAAAGTTATTTGCATTTTATTTAATGAATTGGGAAAATAAGAGTTATAACATCATGCAATATTAATGTAATAATAACAATAATAATAAGAAGAAGAAGGTAAAAATACATTCATATTTTATAGAATTTTCTTTATTAGTTTTCTTTTCAATTACAGTAAGTTTACTGGATGCTTCAATGACATATAGTGAAATGCCCTCTACCAAGCAGCTGACCTGCCAGTTAAAGGCTTTTTGCTCAATTTAAGGCATACTTTGCAACTTTTTCACATTTTAAAATCTTTTCCTTGAGCCAGTATGTGCTAATATGACCCTTTACAGGGTTAATGAAACGTCACTTAGCCCCACCTGGTGCTTAGATCCATAATACCACGATTGCAACTTCTCAGTCTCCAGTCCGTTGCCCCGGACATCTTACAAAGTGACGTATCTCACTAGGTTAGGCTAACCCAAAGTAGCTAGTTGTTATGCTAGCGCTGGAGTGTTTTTAACTCATGATTCCTGATTTTTTTCAATCTCTCCCTGCTTAGCTGATTTCTTTGAAGGAGAAAATAACCGCTCCTGTAGAAAGCTATGAAGGCTGAGGAGACATTTCAACCGTTAGATTTAGGTGTTTCTGAGCAGAAACAATGCTAACATTTTTACGGCAGTGATTTAAAACGGACACCAGGGGGAGCCAAAACAAGCAAAACTGCATAGTGTGCCTTTAATGAAAAATAAATGAGTGAAAAATGCAAATTTCCTTTAAACGTTGCCACTATCCTTTTATCTTCATTGATTTATTTATTTATTTTAGAAAATCGAAATGACATCATCCAGTCCAGCCTATTAAAGTGCAGCTAAACAGCCTGTTGGTGTTAATTAAATGGAATGGACATAACAGTCAGCTACTTATTTTTTAATTTTTCACAAAATTTAAATAGTTTCTGCACAGGGGCGGATCTAGGAGGGGGGGGGCAGTGCCCCCCTGACAACAAGCTTGGCCTCCATGTAGCCCCATGTTAAGTGCTTAGTGTTTTAGAATGTACTCCTTTAAAAAAGCAGCTGGCCCCTGCCTGGCCCCTTCTCTAATTTTTTTCTAGATCCGCCACTGTTTCTGCAGGTTAACTACAAGCACAGGAATGTATCTCCTTGAGCCTACCTTATAAACATCAAGCTCCCCACACTGGTGGTCAAACCTGGTGTACAGCTCGTTGAGCATGGTGATGACCTGCATCGGCGTGCAGACCGAGCAGACAGCCGTGAAGCCCACTATGTCAGAGAAGAGCATCGTAACCTTGTCAAACTTCTTGGCCTGGACTGTTTCTCCCTGCCACAGCTGCTGGGCCACGGTGCCCGGGAAGATGCAAAAAAGGAGGTCCACCGTCTTCTTCTTCTCCTCCTCCAGTGCTTGGTGAGCGTGCTCCAGGGCCGCTTTGGCTTTGCCCAGCCGCTTCTTCAACCCGTCCTGAGCTTTGGCCTGTTCGCCCACCAGCACCACGTCCCGCAGAGCGTTATGAATCGGGATGTCAGACAGGTAGAGGCCGCAGCCCGTCAGCTCCTCCAGCTTGTCCACACACGGTGAGCCCAGGAACAAGATGGCGTTTGACTCCGAGACATAAATCATCTGACCTTTAAGATCCATGAGCTAAAAGATCAATTAGAAAGGTATTAAGATGAGAAAATACTATTTTAATGAAAATGATTAATTTTGCAGAATTCAGACGTTTTTAAAAAGATCATTAGATTAGCATCTTTACTGAAGGTTTAAACAAACAAAATGTTTGGGGTTTTTTTCTCCATGACTTTTAAAATACACAACAAAGAACACAGATGTAAACACTGAACATAAATGAATCATTTTTATTTATAAAACTGCTGGAAATAGAGCCAAAGGGTCAACTTTCCAATCCAAAACGTTCTATCACGTTTCTGTTTAGCCACGACGCGGCTCGACAGGAACGTCATTAATTCTTTGGTCAGTCAGTCAACAGATCTGCTCGACTCTGAAACGCCTGCAGCTATTGGATGGATCACAGTTATTTATGATCCAGACGTGGACAGCGGACATTAATGGTGTCTAGACGATAAATCCCATCATCCTCTGGTGACTTTTCACCTGGAGACACACCGGCGCTGCTACAATCCGTTTTTTTAAATCCAGTATTGGATGCTGATATTCAGATTGGAAATGTAATTTTGGAAGCTGCGTGTGCATTTTCATTTGTTCCACCCCGACGCCCTCCTATAATTACAGTAAGACGTTTTTGCATCAGAAAAATCCCAAACTGCTCTTTTTAATCAGCCAGTTTGTTTGATTAGTTTCTCGTGAACTCTGTGGCACAATTCACGCTCATCACATCCACTGGTACTATAGTTTTTTGCACAGGGGACTGCCTTTATTTACTCCAGATGGAAGACACTGCAGCGTCTGCTCACTCACCCACTCTCTGATTCCTACCTGTTTTACACAGCTGTCACATTTACTCATTGATGCTCCCCCCCCCCTCCCCCCCAACAAGGATTGCTGCACACTCTAACAGCAATAGCATGGCTGTGCATTTCACGGTTAAAACGGTTTGACATTTGCTTCTGATCTCCACTGGGGGTATAATGTTGATCTCTACCTCGGGCCAAGTGTGCTCAAGTACAACACTAATAGGCCTGACTGCTTGTAAACAGCTCTGTTTTTTTCCTTCTAACTCTCTCTGTTTGATATCAACATAATCGTGAGAGAGCCCTTTCTGCCTCATTAGTCGCTAACGTCACTTTTCAGGGGGGCTTTTACCACAGACGTGTGCACCTACCGTTCCTGTGTTATCGGCGCTGGAGACTCCATGTTTGATCCGAATGATGAACTGTGCATTTAGCATGGTCAGAATACCCTGAAAGGTGCATTTGATCTGTGGGGAGACGATAGAGAAGTGTTCCTGGAAGGTAGAGGATCGCCTCTGACCATCCTTCCTGGTCAGCCTCTTCCTGAGCCCATTTCCTATTTGAACCAGAACCAGGTCCTGGTCGAGTATCAGATGGAAAGGGAAGATAGTGGAGAAGAGAGAGGTAGGGAGGGTCCCAGCTGAGGTAGCCCTCAGAGGACTGGGGCTGAGAGTTTTGGCCTCTTTTACTACAACTGTATACAGAAGACTAGGCTGAGGGCTGGACTGCAGGATGCTGTCCTTAGTGTTGAGGGGATCCTTCAACACGTCCACAGTGGTGTGGTACAGCAGGCGGGCAGCCGCTTTGATGACTCCGGGGAAGAAGAGCTCAGTGGTGGGGCAGGGGTTGAAGAAATAGACAGTAAGCAGACCCGGATCCTTGTCTAAGCACAGCACCGACGGTTCGTTTACACAATCCTCTCGGTTCGGGCCGGGCTGCACGCTGCTCTGCTTCAACAGGACATTGAAACTGTTGAGGAAGTCATGCAGAGCGCCCCCCACCACTCTCAGAATGTGCTTGTCCTCCTCGTAGCACATGTTGAAGATCTCCTCACCAAGCGCCACTTTCAGAGCTTCCATTGGGATTCCTGTTGGACACATGAAGAGAACCTGAGGGAGCCTGTTACATGTTGTGTGCAGCCAGGATCAGACTTATGTTACCTGTTTGGGTTGAGTAACCGTTCATCATCTCCAGTAAATGTTCTGGTTCGTCTCTGCAGGTCTGGGACTGACAACAAGTTCCTGGACTGGAAAGTCAAAATAAAAAAAGCACATCATCAAAAATCTGTGCATTTTGTAAAAAAAATCTCTTTAGTTTGAACAGTTATTTGCAAGATCAATACGTGCACATTTCAAACATCTGATGAGGTGCAGACATGTTTTTTTAACAATGAAAAACACCACTTTTTTTTTCATTTATAAATGACTAATCATTTTATGGTGCTGTTTTTGTCCACATCACAAAAAAGCAATATTTTCTTCTCTTTTCAGCGTTTTTCTTATTCGTTTGAGACAATAAGGATAGTAATACAATAATAACACAAACATATGTAAATGTTTAACTTTGAACATCCCAATATTGTTTTAAAATATTTAGTTTGGTTGTTTTTGTACCAGCTATAAGTTCAGTGAATGCTTTAAACGCATTTGACCTGCTGTCAAAAGACTAAGGAGATACAGAATGTGTGTGTGTGTGTGTGTGTGTGTGTGTGTGTGTGTGTGTGTGTGTGTGTGTGTGTGTGTGTGTGTGTGTGTGTGTGTGTGTGTGTGTGTGTGTGTGTGTGTGTGTGTGTGTGTGTGTGTTTGAGAAAATTACCTCTCAGAGTCCCTGCTGTGATCTGCTAGAGTCATCATTCGTTGAAGGGCAGTGTGCAGCCTTTGAAACTGTATCATAAAGTGTCCAGCAAAGTTAAAGGTCACCATCTGGTCTGACTTCAGTTTATTTCATAAAATCAGGATTGCATGCAGTCCCTTTCTCTCTATATATAGACAGGGTGTCTTTTGGTGGCAGAAAATGCGACAAAACTCATTCATGCTGCATTATGGAGGAAGGTGCACGGCGTTCCGTGCATGTTTAACTCACCTCTGGACACGCCAGTTTTCGGATGCTGTCCCCGAGTGTGTGCAGATTAACTTTGCCCCTGCTTGCTTTCTGCCGAGGCACATCCTCACTTATTTTTCCGTGCACGTCCTTAGAAATTGGCGACAGATCCGCAGCGTCTCCGGAGCGCTCCTCAAAGTCTCCGCGCTCCGTGTTGTTTTTGGCGCTGCTGGAGAACGGACACTCGCCGGATATCTTCAGTTCTTTCAGCTTGGCGCAAAACATCTTCGGCGCTGGAGGCTCTTCTTCTTCTTCTTCTTCTTCTTCTCTGCTCTATTATCTCATTTCAGGAGGAGACAGATGTGGTGGAGCAGCTGCGCGTCGCCGGGAGGAACCCATCCATCTCATCAGGATCCCTTCGTGCTCGCAACGACGCGCCGATTCAAATGATCAGCTCCAAATCCAGCGACCACATCCAATATTCAATGAAAGCTGCATGGACAGCTGATGGTTGGGAACTATCATTAAGAGAAGCCAATGAGAAACTAGAGAAAACAGAGCAGAAGGCCAATCCATGCGCAATAGGGGCTGGTGTGGGCTAAACGAGGAGCCTATCAGCCAGCAGACATCACTTCCAACCGACTGATCGCACACAGGGCACTGCGCGTCTGGGTTCTAAACCTCACATCTCCCTCTTGACTGAACTGGTTTGTTTTTATATTACTCCAAGCCTCCTGCTGTTAATATTTTATTTATGAATCATTTTTATTTCATAGTGTGTTTTATAAGCTGTAACATGCAGTTTGTAGGTTGCAATTCATGTCTGGTTTTAGAGATGTTAAAATCTCATGCATTATCTACACATTCTTTATGGTTTTTCTTAATTTTTCTTTTTTAAGTGTCATTTGGATTTTGTAGGTAATCAAAATAAAAATTAAATCAAGTCAAGCTATTCATTTGCACAAATCACCTCAAATACTAAACACCCATAATGTGTTTCCTCCTGCTGCAGTGAATCATCATCCATAGGAAAATGTTACAACTCTCAGTCAAACAGGTGTTGTGATAATTATCTCCCTAAAAACTCATTGGTCAAAAATGCTCTGATGACATTTGACCTCCCAAATTGTTTTGCAGGTTATTAAAGGATATAGTTCAGATATTTTCTAGTGGGGTTTGGTGGAAATGTCATGAACAATTAATATCTTCCACATAGCTCATTGAACAACCTCAGTTAAAAAAAAAAACAGATTATTTCTGGGTGGATTATTAAGCTAACAGCTAGACTAAAGAGAATTTGAGTTCCACACCCAAAACAAAAGCAAAGAAAACAAATTTCTTTTTGCACTTTTATTCATTTAATGAGGGCTATAAAATTCAAAATTCAAATAATTCAGTAAGAAAATTATTGCTTAAGTTATCTATTCAAACATCACCATATACAGTAGTTTTTATCCTCTTTAAATCCAACATGATGTTGGTGTTTTGGGTTTTTTATTTTTATTTATTTTTTGCACTTTGTTCTTGGACCTGTCAGTGTTCACAGAGATTATGTTTTGAGGTTTTGTTGATTTAACTTAAAAAATTTTTTTTACAAAATTATTATTGTTTGAACAATAATACCTACAAAAGACTTTTATATGAAGAAGTCCTTTCATTCCTAGCAATAAGTGAAATAAAAAAAATACACTCCAAGCAAAAGCTCGGGTCTCAGGTTATTTTAGTAGATTTGTTTAAAGTTAAGTTTGCTTGAATAATGTGTTTTAACCTGCCAGTTATCTAAATATCACATCAATCTGCTGCTGCCACCTTTTGCACCGACAGTCATGAGAGGAATGAATGGCATTGAAAATATGCATTCAATCGCATGCGCTTGCTTTAAAACACTACAGTAATCCTCAGTAGTCTGTTAATCTGGTTTGAAGCTATTTCTATTTCTCCAAACTGAGGCTAGTCAAAGAGCAACAGCAGGTAAAATACTCTATTTTTAGTAGTAGTATCTCCACGGGAAGATCTGAAGAAAATATTTTGCTGATTGAATATTTTACCCAGTTTTTCCAATCAGCTTTATCTTTCCAGCTCCCCCGTTGTGTCCAGATATGATTGTTTTTATCTTCAGCCTCTAATATTCAGGTGGTGAGGTCACACGATCAGTTTTAAGGTTTCAAAACAAATCAGTGGTCGATGTCACAGAGATTCAGCTAGTTTTTCCCTTTACACTCTGCATTGTTTGCTAATAAACAGAAAATAAATGAGCTTAAAAGAAGCAGATAGTGCAAACTGAAACAGCTACTAACAAAAATAAAGAAACAATCTGTACATTTGAGCTTTGACATGCCTTGCAGTTATTATTATATATCTCTATTTTTCATAGTGTTTCCTAAAGGTTCAGAATGTAGTTTTCAGCATCATTAAACACAACCAAATTACTCTCCAAGCACCAAAACCAAACGTGCTGAAATTGTGATCCTGTTGAATTTTCCGTTTTTAGTTGATTGCATAAATCCATAAAAAACAAGTATGAAAGTAAACGTAATTAGCTGCTATCTAACATAGAGACATTAAAAACTGTATTTTATCCTTAAACAGCAGAATACCAAAATCATCACATGCACATTAGTTATTATGTCACCAAAAATAATGAGTTTGACTGGTTATCGTAAAAGATAACGTGAAAGATTTAAAGACCATTAACCAAAAATGTCAGCACTGGTCAAAAATAGACGGCGATGAGGTGCGTTGTCCTTCTATGGACTGAACGGAGGAGCGCGTTACACCAAACTAGGTTTTCTTTACTTTCCCACAAGAAGAAGACTTCTCCAGCTTTAGTCAGAAACGGCTGCAACGAGAAAAGCTTGGGCTGAGTGGATGAGAAAAACTGTCAGAAAATCAATCACTTTATCTAAATAACAGAAGCTGAACCCTGACTCCAGTGAATTTACACTTCACTTCAGTTAAAGCTGTAAATCAAAGCCTGACAGACCTTTCTATTAAACACACTTAATGAAGCCTAATGAGTGAGAATAGAATAGAAAAACAGCAGAGTTTTAAAAAGCATCGATTTAGTCAGTTGGAGACGTAGAACATAGTTTACGTTCATTGTTCAGCATCTTGTGTTATGTGATACATTACTGAGTCATAATGTTGGTATTTTGACATATATACGGAAGATAATGATAAAAGGACACACTATGGTTGGATTTTAATGGCCATGTCGAATAAATCAAACAAACTTTACTATAAACTGGTTTTCAACCACAATAACAGCAAATCTTTGAACTTTTGTTAAATTGTTTTTAAATGCTTAGAGCACAGGATATTTTAATTTTACATTTTCTTTCTTTGTCTAAAACAGTCTTAGTGAAGATAAACCAATAAGGCAGGCAAACAATGAGCTCCTCTGTCAATAAATTAAAACCTTTAGCTACTTTCACATTATAACAATAGTGTCTGCATGATTTTTTTTTAAATATATTTTTTAATTCATGAAAATGTATTTAACAATCAACTTTATTTAATTGGATTAAAACTTTATGATGAGGGTCTCAGAGATGATGACCTGTTTGTGTAGCAGCAACATCGAGAATATTATTAGAGTTCAGCTACAAACCATTGAGTTTTTTTTATCTTTTGCAAAGTGGTCACGAACTGAAACCAGGGTTGAAGGTTTACGTTTCAGTGATCAACGTCTGACTTTGAGAAACACAGAAGTGGCTTCACCTGAATTTGGTAAATATCTGCAGGTCAACACTTCCTATCTCTGAAAATGTAAGAAACTTTCAAACAGAGGCGACTGAACTAAGATCCCTTTGATGATGTGTAGTATAAAACCTTCATGTTGCTCTGTCATCATGAGTGTAAAGTTATGTGATAAAAATGTTCACTTAAATAAGAGAACGCTTCTCTTAGCAGTAAATTTAGCAGCTGTAGCTGTGCACCTGCTTATTTTGTTGTTGGTTTTTTTTTGTTTTTAATGTTTGCACTTGATGCAAGAAAGCTCATTACAACACGTTAATGTGGGGATTAAATTTTTTAAAATGCTTCTAATGTTTCTTCAGATTTACTTCCTCCACATGATGAACACGCTCAACACTTCCTACCAGTGCTCTCCATCAAGCAAATTAATGCAAATGAGCCGCTCATTTGCATTTGCCTCTCGAAGGCCTGATGGGAACCAGGAGAGTGGTGTTTCGAGGCGTAGCTCGCAGTCTGTCCTCACGTCTTTCGGTGACCCATATGACGAAAACGGCAGCTGCTGCATCACCAGAACCAAAAGGAGAGCAGATATTTACCGTGATTATACAGACAACACGACACGGTGAATCGAGAATCAGAACGTAAAGTATCGTCTGTTTCAGAGGTGAAAAGAGATCTGAAGTATAGAAGGAAGACAAACTTTTTACTCTGATTCAAACAGGGAGATGAGGGTCCCTCACACCAAAATGATCTTAGTTTAAAACTCTGAAAGGTGGAGGGCAATGAGCATTCCTTCAAGGAATAACCAGGCCTTTAATTGTTCCATCAGCTAAAGGAGAAAAAAAACTTAAAGGGAGAAGCAGAATCTGACCCACATATTCAGAAAGAGGGAGTGAGTTAATTAGAGGAGCCCTGAAGTCTTATCATCCGAAATGCAATTTCAGAAATGAGCTACAGGCTGATTACTGAAGCTTTTGAAAGGTGGGTCTGGTTGTCTGTGTTGAATATTTAAGTGAGCTTGGGGGAGTTCTCATGCAGGGCTGGGAGGACTTTTTAAAAGAGGAATGGTGTGAAACAAAGAGGTAGCATGCAAACATGTCCAACACCTCTGAATCAAGCTGTAAAAAAAGGAACATTCTGATGCACTGTGTTATGGTTCAGAAGCTTTAACTACAGGCAGGCAGATTAATTTATTTTGGACTAAAAGAAAGCTTTTTTTTTTTTGAAAGAATATTTACATTTGACACAATGTTTCAACTGTTGCAAAAATAATGGAAGATAAAGCTAGATTAGGAGGAGATAAATGATAGAGATGTGTATGTTGCTGCTCTGTGTGACTAATTTCACCATCACTTTTTAAAATTCAACTGCAAAGGACCAAACAGTCCTTAAAAACCTGTAGAAAACTAAATGTGACAACTGAGAAAATTAGAACAAAAAGGTTAAATGCGAGGGACTCTGCAGAACTATCCCAGAGATCACAACTCTGCATCCCTTAAAAAGTATCCTGTGCATCCTAACATCATTTTGGGGAGTAATGTCCTCGCTGGAGCACGCAAACCTTTTTAAACATGAAGTTATTCCTACTAAAAAAGTTGTTCATTCTTTTAGTGTTTTTATCTTAACTAGTGACAAAAACACTGAGAAACTAGTCAAGACATTTCACTGAAACATTAACACAACCACATCGTGAACCTGTTGAACCCTATAGGCCATATTATGGAGATCTGCTCGAAAATGACATGCCCAAATTGAATTGAGTACCCGGTATATCTCAAGAACTACAAGGTTTATTTGAACTGTTTTGGTACCACAGTAAAGGTAATACTCCAGAGAATACTCCAAAGGTCTTAAAGTGATAATATGCAACTTTTTCATATTTTTAAATCTTCTCCTTGAGCCAGTATGTGCTAATATGACCCTTTACAAAGTTAATGAAAAGTCACTTAGCCCCATCTGGTGATTACAGCCGGAAAACCACGATTGCAAGATCTCCGTCGCCGTCACGGTACCCAGGAAGTCACGTGTCTCACGAGGGTTAGGCTAACCCAAAGTGGCTAGCTGTTATGCTAGCGCTGGAGTGTTTTTAGCTCATGATTCCTGATTTTTTTCAATCTCTCCCTGCTTGAACACAGCTGATTTCTTTGAAAGAGTAAATAACCGCTCCTGTAGAAAGCTATGAAGGCTGAGGAGACATTTCAACAGGTAGATTTAGGCGTTTAGAAGCTGAAACGATCTGGTAACTTGTTTAATGCAGTAATTTAAAACGGACACCAGAGGGAGCCCAAAACAAGCAAAACTGCATATTATCACTTTAAAACCAACACTGTGTTTCTTGGTGAAAGTAAATCAATTTGGCACACAGCAAAAAATGGGGAAAAAAAATTCAGCTTTAAAAAAATTCTCATTGTAAATGCTAATATTCCTTTGAAAGTATGTAGTTGAAAATCCAAAACATCTAGCAATCCAAAGAACATAATCTGACCCTTTGATGAACCTAATTTCATTCAAACAAAGTGAAGCATAGAGGATTTAGAGAGGTATTAGTGGATAAAAATCCAGGCGCTATGTGTGTTTTTCTCTGTAAGTGAATTTAACGTCTTTTTATGTTTATTTATTTAGTTGCTTAATGTTCGAATTGGGTCTTGTTGAGGAAGAAAACCTTGTTATTATAGAGAAGCCTCTTCCCGTTATGTGGATATGCAGCGTGCATATAATATTAGTAAATGTTTAACATGTTTTTGGAAGGATTTTGTAACCCTGAAGTGCCAGTGTCCCAGTGCCGGGAGCATTGGGTTAGAAGGGTTACGCTTTGTTCATAATCTGAGCAGAAGGTCATTTCTCTCCTGTGCATCACTTATTCTGCAGAAACTAAGGTTTCACATTGAGATAATATGATGCACTCAGTTTAACAAGTGGAAACGTTTTACTGAAACCTTTAATAGTTACTTAAAGTAAATCCACTCATCGTTTCACTCATCTTGTAAATTTCAAGTTGCTGATTTGAGTGCAGACCTGACACACTAATCTAATGCACCATAAAACAAGAGGGCTGATTCCTTTATTTTATCCTCATTTTAAAAATACCAGTCTTCACAAGGCATCATTGCTGAGAAGCTGTTAGGTTAAACAAAGCAGTTAACCAGTTTTAAAAGAAAGGCTGGCTATAAACACACATGATATATGGCTTTGTTTTATTTATTCAGTGCGCTGCTCTCAGAGGAAATATCTCAGCTCTTTTTCCCAGAAATCCTAACAAATTCTTGATGATTTTTTCCCCCAGAAGCATCGTTAAGACAAACAAACTGTCTTGGTATACAGCGTATGAAATACTGTAATACTGTATAAAGCACTTTGTGGTCCATGGCTGTACAAATGGGTTGTTTTAACACTGTTTTTGACTTAAATCATAAAAAGGTTGTGATGTCCATTGTTTTTAAACTTTTTACATTAATTATACTTCGGTTTAAATCACTGTTCAAAATATTTAATAACTGAGTGATCCCTGTAATTAACACAAACAGTTATTCCATTAATGTATTATATACAGTAGAGTTGAAAGCTACATCTGTGTGTGTGTGTGTGACATCTAACATCTGTGTTCACCCACCCTGCCTGGCCTATAGCATGCATAGCTGTCATAAATATCCAGAGGCAAACAGGCCATGCACCATGAAACATGTTTGACATATGGCTGTACATTTAGTGTGACAATTGCACATTTTCAAAATACCTATTTCTATCTCCTTCTCCCTTTCTCTGTAAAATGTTGACAAAATGCATCTAAAAAAGAGAAAACTAGACTAAGAATATTGTGGCATGTTGACCAGCGTTGCATGAGGTGGGATGCTATTGGATATGTTTAAACCACTGTGTCCTAATTATCTTTTCATATATTTATTTTCCTCAAAATTGGATTTGGATTAATGCAATGTTATTATTTTATGGGAAAATTTCATTAAAAAAATTTTTCTATTAATGTTGCTACAGGGTTTTGTTGGGTTTTGCATTTCAAAGCCTGTATCATCATAAAGACACAGAACCAGATTGCTGGTATTTTAACACAATAAAACTGTTATGTGCACATAAGTTATGTGTTTATCTAAAAGCTAAGTTCAGTGGGTAAATTAAGAATCGAACACATCACCACTTTTCTAGATAAATATATTTTTAAAGGCGCTATAAACAAAATTTGCACTAGGTGTTGGTAACAACTCATCCAATCCTCACTACAAAGAAATCAAATTATCAATGTCAATTATGTTATGTGCAATAAAATTGAATGACACAAGGAAATAGTATTAAACACATTTTAAAAAAGCAAAAAGGCATGGAGCATCATCACACCACCTGGAAACTATTAGAAATCAATCCTGCCACTTAGTGCTAATCAATATTAGCTGCTTCAGTCCCTCTGGTGGCCTATAAAAATGTGTCATCCTATGATGGGTAAAAAAGAGATCTCACTCAAGACCTTCACAACTTCATTGTAGCAAAGCATACTGATGGTAGTGGGGGCATTGGGGTCATACTTAGGAAATGGAAAGAACATCATCACAACAGTTTGGAGGTCAGATGGGAGTGCATATCACCCCAAAAACACCACACCAACAGTGAGGGTTGGTGGTGAGAACATCATGGTGTGGGGCTGTTTTTCAGCATACACTTCTCATACGCTTCATATCATCAAAGGAAGAATGAATGGAACCAGGATGATGAAGATGAAACCAGGCTGGGTGTTTCAGCAAGACAGTGATCCCAAACACAGCCAAGAAAACTCAACTGGTTTCAGAGAAAGAAAATAAAGTAGCTAGAACGACCCAGCCAATCACCTGACCTGAGTCCTATAAGATCTATGGAGAGAACTAAAGATCAGATGATTGCATGAGACTAGTTTCTCCAGACGGCCTCCTCAACCTGTCAGCACCATCATGCTTTTGTACAAACTATTAATGTTATGTCAATAGCATGAATAAAATAAATTTACTTAGAAAAAAAATGATGTGCCGAATACTTATTTTACTCACTCCAAATAAATCATAACATAAATAAACGTCAATGTTTCATTGTTTTCTTGTTGTCATGATATTACAATAAAACATACATTTACTTTTTAAAGGCAAATTATGATTCAAATAAATTATTATGTGTTGCCATTAAAAACACTAATACTCTCTGATGGGGAAAAAAAGTAATATTAAAAATATAAAAATCTTTTAAATTCCGAGGTTTTGTAAATGCAACATTAATAGGCGGAGTCAAATTGGTCCAACAGAGAGTTGCGTTCAGAGACACGTTTTACAACAGACATGTCAGCTTCCTGTTGTGGACAAATACAGCCAAATCAGTAATTTTCTCATTTTAAGTGACCCTAATAATGGTACGTATGCTAATACATTACTAAATGAAGCGTTACTATTGATTCCAGGTTAGCTTTTCTTTGTTTTTTTTTCCTGGTGTTGCTAGCAGCTCGTAATGGCTGTCGCCAAAAATCACCAAAATGATAACAAAGTCCGAGCTGGCTCTCTAACCCACTACTGGGGTGTCTTGTGTTGTCACAGGTACTCGTTGACTCCGACTCGGTGATTATTGTTCGGCTCAAAGGACCGCTGGAGCTGACATGTCTGTTAGACAGCGCCGATGGTACGTTCAGGGACACATTTAAAGGAGCGGTCACTAAAGTTTCAGCTCAGCTCTGATCTTTCTACATTTTAGCATTCACTAGTTTGCTGTTGCTTATGTGTTGACATATATTAATTTATCCACGTCACAGCCAAATACTAAAAGCCTTTATGTTTTTGCAATTTCAGGAAAACATTTGCACTGAAAAGAATAACTTCCAGAAGTAGCATAACAAAAGCCTTAATAAAAGCTGAGAAAAACTGTGTTTTTTTTACAGCAGAGCTTGTGCAGAAAGTAATATCGAGGACTTTTGAGAGCCTACGCTCCCAGGTGGACTCCGAGTCCTGTGTTTTTGCAATCTGTGACAGTCCTGTTATTATTTGGCCAAACAAAGGTGTTTATGAAGAAATAACTCCAGATACATCCTGTGAAGATGTGTTTCAGTGCATACAGTAAGTAATGTGTTGAAAATACTTTTGTCGTTCTATAAAATCTCATTGGAAATGTCAATAAAAACTGTCAAATCAGTGATTACATCTTCACATTTGGCTTCTGATTAATTTCAGAACTGATGATCAGGAGGCTGTTGGGAAGAGATCTGCCAAAAAGAAAAGCAAAAAAGGTTTGCCAGCGGTATGTACATCTTTTGTATTTGGGGGTTAGCTTGGGTTAAATTCATCAACTTCATCTTAGAACAGTTTTTCATCATCAAACTGCTGTTCAAAACAACAACCCTTGACTAAGAAAGCTAGTGATTTACACCAGTTATGTTTGTAGTGTTTGATATGCAGAAAGTTAACTGTGTTGATATACAGCCAAATGTGAGGAACATGCACATTTTTTTCCTGTTAACAGTTGCAAAAAGCAAAAAATTGAAAATGTATACCATTAATTCCTTAGTAAAATCATTACAGAATTATTTTACCAGTACTTGTATATTTTTTTTCTTAGTTTCATTCATTTCAAGATGTCTTTCTGGCTTGAATTTAAACTGAAACTTGTCATTTAGAGCGTCCTAAACCTTTCTCTGATGATGGAGGCGACGAGGCCAGGACCTCTCTCAGCCCCCGTCCTCGCTAAAACAGTCCAGAAATCCCACTTCCTGTCAGCCACTCTTCCCATGGACTGTGTTGTGCGCACCAGCTGCAACAACACAATCAAGCAGTATGTTTTGTATTGAGTATGTCTGTTGTCAAGGATTCGTTTTATTTCATAAATAACATGTATGTTATTTGAGTCATTATTTTTTCTGTCAGAGCCTGTGGGCAGCTCCTGGAGACTCTAACTCAGCAGTTGTTTGAGATGGAGAAGGTGACCCTACAGAACATGAAAGGGACAACGCTGCTCGTCCCAGAACCGCTCCACTTCCTCCTGCCAGAGCCAAGGGGACTGGTGACGGTGGTGTTCCCAGCAGGAGTGCCTGACAGAGAATTAGAGGCACATCGAAGAGTAAGAGCCACAGTTTGTTCCTTTTCTAAATGTCATAACCTTTAAACTTTCATGTCATTTTGCTCAAACTGTTTGTTCGAGCAGGAGTTACATCAGCGATTTGATCTGCCGGATGACAGGCCTTACTTTAGAAGAGCCAATGCTTTCCACTTCCCCAATGAGCCCTACAAGGACGGTTACCTCCGAAACCCTCATGTGGTCCTCACACATCCTAACCTGGATAATGGAAAAGTAAATTAAAGTATTTAATATTTTCTGTTCTCTGCTCACACTCTGGGGAATTTAAACTCTTGATTGATGTATTTTTTTCATAAGCTTATGTGTTTGTCTTATATCAAGGTTTACTTAGTCCAGGGTATCTACAGCTACCACCACTATATGCAGGACCGCGTCGATGACAATGGCTGGGGCTGTGCTTATCGATCCCTGCAGACCGTCTGCTCCTGGTTCCAGCAGCAAGGATACGTAGAGCGCTGCGTTCCCTCTCACAGGGAGATCCAGCAGGTACAGCCTCTATTACAACACAGAGCAATGGCTACTTACATTCAAGATGCCTGCCTCTAATTGGCTCACTGTTCTTCAGGCTTTAGTGGATGTTGGAGACAAGCAGGCGTCCTTTGTGGGATCACGTCAGTGGATCGGATCCATCGAGGTCCAGGCTGTTCTGAACCATCTGCTTGGGATCACGTCCAAGATCATGTTTGTGAGGTGGGATGGTTTTCTTAAAGAAAGCACCCAGATATGTTGTATTTTGGCTTAATCTGGCCAAACTGTGTCTTCTCCAGTCAGGGATCTGAGTTGTCCTCCAAAGGCAGAGAACTGGCTCACCACTTTGTTAATGAAGGATCTCCTGTCATGATTGGTGAGCGGATTTCTAGACTGTTAATAAGTTATTTGGGTTTAAAACATTCACGCTCAAATGAACTTCAAGCTTTGAATCAGCACTTCATGTAATCATTAAAATAAAAACATTTCTGAAGTTTTATATGTTTTACATTTGTGACCAATTGGATCATGATGTTGTCTAATTCAAAATAAAATGTTAGTTTATAAGTTAAATTTCAGTTATTGAGTGCAATGTTTTAACAAAATAATCTTTTTCTATTTAACCTCGTCACTGAGCAGCCCTTGAATCCATTAGTCATTTTATTAAAAATGGCTTTAAACTGAGTTATAACTTTTTAATTGCCTTGCGTTTCAGGCGGGGGAGTTTTGGCCCACACCATCCTGGGTGTGGCGTGGAGCGAGACCACGGGGCAGATCCGCTACCTCATTCTAGATCCCCATTACACTGGAGCAGAAGACCTACAGGTTATCACAGACAAGGTAACTGCTGCAGGCAAAGATTTCATGTAGGTGTCCATAAGTTTTTACATCCAGTGCTGACTTTGTTCTCCGCTACAGGGCTGGTGTGGCTGGAAAGGACCTGAGTTCTGGGATCAGACTGCGTATTACAATCTCTGTTTGCCTCAGAGGCCGAGGATCATCTGAGCCTTTACAGACCTTCAGTTGGAACTCATTGAACATCAGTTTAATATAAATATCTTACAAATATTTTACTTGGACAATTATTTAAATCTGGATGAGTTTATTTACTGTGTTTTATGGATCTGGCCTTCATATATTAAGTCCATAAAACTCAAATGAATCTAAACAGTAACATATGATAAAAACATACTTGGATTATTATGTTAGAAAAGAAACTCTCCAAAAGTAACACTAAATAAAAGACTTGGAGGTTTAAAGCTCAGTTACATTCAGTGACTCTTATTAAAGTATAAATTGTATTTTAATTACTCCATACTGCTCATTTTGAAGATAAATAAACTGAACGGTGTACTGTTTTTGTCCTTAGTAGTCAATTTAAAACATTCTCAGATGTTGATCTTGATGTAGATCTTTCTTTTGTCAAATATACTTAAATTTAAATGTCTCAGAAGTTATGATGAGCAATCCATTCATATTCTTAAACCACTCCATCCTCCAGTGAGGGTCGTGGGGAGCTCACACCTAACACAGAGTCACCAATTAACCTGACATGCACATCTTTGGACTGTGAGAGGAAACCCACATGTGCACGGGGAGAACATGCAAACTCCATGCAGGAGTCTGGAGAGAATACATGACCTCCACGCTGTGTGGCTGTGCTATCAACCACACTACTGTTCAGCCCTTTGACAAGAAATGTGAAGTAAAAATGCACAAAGGGCTGTTCTCAGTTTTTTCAAATATTTTAAAGGCAAATATATTCATTAATTAGAGCCCACCTGTGGGGAAAAAAAGTATTTTATCAAGTAGCTTTATTTTTTGTGAGCATTCTGCAATAAAATCACACTCTTCTTTGTTGTCAGATCATGTAAATTCTATGACAGTAACCAGATATATGATAAAGGACTATGAGTGCTATTATTCCAGGACATCAGCATCTGATGAGTCTGTTTCACTTATAAGTCTAGCGATGCACTTAAGAGTAAAACCATGACAAATTGTAATTTCAGGGGACGCGCCTCCAGATAATTTAACCCCTGTTAATTTATTTTACAGTTTCCTTCTTTTTTGTAAAGCGTCTTTGAGTAGTGGTTAAAAGCGCTATATAAAACCTATGCATTATTATTATTATTATTATCCCTCTTCCTTGTTAATAGAGATACATTTGACGGAGCAGCTACTTTCATATAGATCTGTAAGGAAAAAGTATATATCTTTATCTTCCATATGTTTAAGTAGCTCAAAATTCATGCTAAGGGCTTTTTATGGCTTATATTAATTTGAAGATTCAAGCCAGAAAATAGTATTTACAATATTAAGGCATCAAAAGTGATTTGATATTTTAATGATATAGACATACAGATGTAATCCACAATGTAATTGTGTTCTCAAAAAATAAAATATAAAAATTAAAACATGAAAGCACAACCCTAACCCTACCCTATATTTTATGAGGCATAGCCTACATGATTTTCCTCAGCCAGTTTGTGAATTGATTTTTAAAATACTTTTTATAGTATTTAATTTGCAAGTTTCACTAACTCTAACTTTTTTTTTATTTGAATGGTTGTTAAAAAAAACATTAAAATGAACAAGTCAGTCAAAATAAAGCATGTGTAGTGTGGACTGTGGAAGTCTCTCGTAGCAACCGTTACCAGGAAGTGACGTACGCCCGACAACGCCTTCTTGTCTCCCCATATTTGTAAGCGCGGTTTCGTTGTTTTGTACTTGAAAATGATTAGTTTTTGTTTAGTTTTTTTTAAACAAAGCATGTCTCTTTTACTGAAGCAAGTACAGACATAACGTTAAGCACCGCTGTGATTTCGTTCGCCAGGTAAGACTGCTTCGTGTGCGGCATTAGCTAAAGTTAGCTAACCGTAATGTTTACCAGTGGTATTTATCAGCTATGTTTTGCCCTCATTGTTTATCAAAAATGGTTCTTCTCTGTTTTATTTATTGGTTTATTTTCATATTGCGTTTTTAAAGACAATTTAGCCTATATTTATTACAGTCCCTGACTGTATTTTTGAAACTATTTTACTTGTGATAGATGAGGATAACATACTGTGCCCATGGTTCAGTTCAACCTTTCATTATTTGATTCCTTTTAACTAAATACAAAGCTCAGCCCTGGTTGACTTCTTATTATACCTAAAACATAATGCACCTTGATTTCCCTTGGAATGTATATCCATCAAATTTAAAGTATTAGAATCAATAGGAAACTTATTCTAAAAGCATGATAGCAACTGGTTAGTGATATTGTAATGTTTATTTTGTTAGTAGAAAATGTGAAAACTCTTTATTATATGATCAGTTGTTGTTTTTTTGTGTGCCTTACTGCACTCATTCACTGTCTTGCAGGGTCAGTCTGTGAACAACAGTCATGTTAAGCCAAAGAGAACTAGATGGTGAGGTGGATCACTCATTTTTTGACAGTGATGATGATTGCGGGGAAGCTGTGAGAGAAAATATAGAGAAAAGCTTGAAGGCGGAAAAGAAGAGCCCAACAGCACCTGCAAAACATATTGAAAAAGGAAATGTGTCCCCAAGGACTGAAGGGACAAACAAACACTTGAAGCAGGTAGCAGACACATTGAGCAAAGCTGTAAGTGAGAGTGAGGAGGACTCTAATTTGTCCCCAGAAAGGCCCAGCAAAACATTTATGGCTTTGAGGGCTGATGAGTTAGATGATGCTCACAACAACAGTCCAAATAGGAAGGCAGAAAGAGCCTTACCATTTAGTGCCAGCCCAGAAATTAAGAATGATCAATCTCCAAGAATATCTGTAAAAAGCCAGCACCTACAAAATCCATCTCCCACTACAATGGATGCCAGCGCAGACGAAGACTCAGAGAGCTCCTGCAGCAGTCAAGGGAGTAATTTAGGTTCCCCCAGCTTCCCCAAACCAGACATGTCTTCTTTACATCATGAAGCAAGAAGAACCAGTGTGAGCTCAGCAGGATCTCAAGATTTACCAGCTATAGGTACAGATGAGTCGGACGACACTGCAACGTATGTGAGCCCCCTCTCCTCTCCTGAATTGAGTTTACACCAGACATTTAGTCTGAATAGTACAGAAGTGGAAAAGGGAAACCAACAGCAGCAAAGACATGAGAGTCTGCCCTCCAGTGGACCTAGTAGCATGCATCATGAGGAAGATTCAGATCAGGATTTGAATGAATGTAAGTAAACTTCTGTCATTGGTTTTATCATGTTTGCTGTAGTTTTTGATTCCCTGGTTGGTTGTTCATTTTTTCTTTTGTAATGCAAAATGTAATGCAAAAGACTATTCAGAGCAGTTAGCAGTGGTGATGCATGTTTATACTGCAGGTTTGTGGCAGACATTCAATCATTTTTTCTTTTCTTAAAATATAAAATAATACACAACGCATAGTTTAAATAATGCTTCTAATTTATCCAGAAATGTGAGTGAAAATTAAAAATGATATAATGATAGAGACATGGTTTAAAAATTAATATTTCACTGCTAAGAAATGTGGCTTTTAAAAAAAATTTTTATTTAAGTCAAAAAACCCCAAAGCACTTGGTTCATTAGCAGGTTAAAAATCTGTAAATCTTTTACTGAAATTATATAATAGTATAACGAATGTGCTTTCCATCCATCAGGCTCTGTCTCTTTGGAAAGTCAGACAAAATCTGACCGAAGCCTTCAACGTCCTGGATGCAGAATCAGAAAGAACTGCACGTTTACCAACGATGAAGTCTGCCGCATAGAACGAGAGAATCGTCGTCTGCTTCAGAAGCTGATGAACCCCTATCCAGGGTCCAAATTGGGAAAAACAGCGGTGAAGAAATCTGGCGTTGCCTCCAAGTATCCTATAAGTCAGCTTTCCCACAGTGAGATTAACAGGCAGCGGAAACAGGAACGCATTGAACGGGAGAACCTGGTGAGTGGCTTTAGTCAAATCTAAATACCTGATGTTATGTTATTTGTTTTTTTGTTGTTTTTATTTTTTCTGATTTAGTATATTTGTCTATGCTCTTTGTTATCAACAATCTATTATTTATGTATAAATTTACAAAACCTCTTCACTCTTGTAACCTCACCATAACATACTTTGAGAACCCTTTTACTAAAATTTAATTTTTTAGGTTTATTAAGAATGTTTTGGTTCACAATTCGGAGAACACAAATATTACCAGGTTCTGAGGCAATCTTCTGGTAGTTGTTCTAATGTTATTATCAAATCATGGGTAAGTGAGAGAAAATGATTGATGTTTATTTTGATAAATTCATTAAGAAAGTGTTGGAAAGCTGGAAGATTAGCAGAGACAGCCATGGTGCACAACTCTAGAGATCGTAAATGCATTAGGGTGTTTGTAGCTTAGCAACACTAAGCATCACTTGAGGCTATCAAACAAACAGGGGAAAGTCTTGATAGATAACCTGGATGAAAACACCTGCAACTGTTTGATTTCCAGGGAACGGGGACGCTCCATAAGTAACAGGCACTTCAGTCTTTCTCCCTTTTGGTGTGGCAGCAGCTCAGTAGGTAGATTGTTTGTCTGCCAAGTATAGGGGTGTTGATTCAATCCCAGTTCTAGCTGGGTTACTTTGTTGTTGCGTTTTTGGGCAAAACACTAAACCCACATTGCCTGGTGCTGGTCAGAGGGTCTGGTGGTGTATGGCAGCTTTGCTTCTGTCAGTCTGCCCAAGGCATCTATCGACCCTGAAATAAAGGGAGGAAAAGCTTGAATTTGAATTTATGTTTCTTTATTTACGAGACACTTTTATCCAAAGTGCCTTACATAGTGCCCCTTAACAGACATGTTGTGATCTGTGAGGGAAACCAGAGTACCTGTAGGAAACCTATGCGTGCATGGGGAGAACATGCTAACTCCACGCAGAAAAGCCACAGCAGGATTTGAACCTGCAACTTTCTTGATGCGAGGCAACAGTGCTAAAAACTGCTCCACCATGCAGCTCCTCTCTTTTACTGAAGCAAGTTTACTGATTATTTGTGATCTCACTCAGACTTGAGTGGGTGGTTTTAGTCAAAACCTTCATGTTTTTCCTTATAATAGTTTCACATTTTTTAATTAGTGTCACGGTTTCCAAACATATGAGACACTCTAAATGCTCTGTCTTCACTGTCGCCTTTAAGAAAAGGGCTCAGTTCTTGAATTGTTCTGAATTAACTTGATTTGACAGCCAAATATTGATTACATGTTTATAATAGTATGATCACCTGAACCATTGCTTCAATATACTTCAATAAATCTGAGCCCCTTTAAATCTTAGTTGTATACCCCTGCTCTGGACCAAAAAGCCCTAAAGATCTATGACCGCTTTCTGCAATAAGGTATTATTCTCATTATTAAGTGGGTGGTCGTTATGCTCTGTCTAATCAATGTAAAAGACTAATCACTTATGTTTAGTTGGTGTAGGTCTGAGCGCACGCCCCTCTGATATCTGACACTGACCAACTTTAATAGACAGCAGCAGGTGTGTGTGTGTGTGTGTGTGCGCGCGCGTGTGCTACAGAGTGATTAGTGACAGTTCAGACTCTCCTCATACTTTATTCTAACTTTACTACTTGGGAATAAAATAATATATTTAGTCAAGCAAACATAGAGACCAGAAAAAGATTATTGGATTAGTCCCTGTCAAAAAACAACCCTATACTTTCCTGTTTTATATGTTTGTGTAAGTTCTCATTCGTTACGAGTTAAAGATGATAATCCACATAAACATTGCTAGTAAAGAATGGGGTTCCGTCATTTTGAGCACAAACTGTTCTGTGTCTGAACTGCGTCTTGTCAGGAGTTCCTTTTTGCCTTCTCTATTCTTAGAGGGACGTAACAGAATCTTCCGTGTGATCCGAGTACCCCCCTAGAACATCACACGTGTAACACACCTCATTTGTCCTGCACATTTAGTATATTACTTTTTCTTTCTTTTGAGGTCTGGGCTTTGACTCAGCCACTCCAGAACCTCCACCATGTTGTCTTCAAACCGTTTCTGTGTAGCTTTAGCTGGATGCTTTGGGTCGTTGTCCTGCTGGAAAATTATTCTTCTCCCAGGCCAGAGCTCTCTTGCTGATTAAATCAACTTGTCCTCCAGGAGTTTTATATATTGTCCTGAATTCATTTTACCATCTACCTTTACCAGCCTTCCAGGACCTTCTGCTGAGAAGCATCCCCACAGCATGATGCTGCCACCACCATGCTTCACAGTGGGGATGGTGTGTTTGTGGTGATGTTCAGCATTTGATCCACCAAACATAGCATCCTGCCTGATGACCAAAAAGCTCCATTTTGGTTTCATCAAACCAAAGAACTTTCTTCTACTTGACCATGGAGCCTCCAACATGCCTTTAAAATCTGTATTTCAGACTTAACCTGAGCTTTCTTCAACAATGGTTTTCTCATTGCCACTCTCCCATAAAGCTTTGACTGGTGAACAACCCAGACAACAGTTGTTGTATTCAGAGCTGATGAAGCTTGTAACTCCTTCAGATGGTGTCCTGGTGGACTTGCACGGTCACTCAGTTTGTGAGGACAGCCTGATCTAGACAGATTTACACATGGAGTCGTATTCCTTCCATTTCTTGATGATGGATATGATGGCTAGATGTCTGTAACATAACTGTCCTCAATAATTCTGTTTGAGATGATGTTAAAGGTGTTAGCTGTCATATGGAGTTAACTGAACTCCAGGGGAGGTTAAGTGCCTTAGACATGTTTTCGTATCCATCTCCAGACTTATACTTTGCGTGAAGTGTTCTTTTGGTCAAAGAAGCCAAATTATGTTGCTCATGATGGGTTTATAAAGACAATAAAAGGGTAAAAAATGTCCAAGGGGGTGATTACTTTTTCTAGGCATTTTAGGTTTAAATCAGCAGTAAAAAATTCCATCTTTTAACTTTAAAAATCGTATTATTTTTAAACAGCGTATTTTAAAGAGACTGGAGTCTGTGAAGCCCACGCCTGGCCTGAAGCGTTCAGAACAGCTGGCGGACTACCAGCGCCTCACCAGTTACCCGGGTGTTGCATCTCGTCTTGCAAATGGAGGGCAAGCTAGCAGCAGGGCGTCCACAGGTAGGTGTATCCAGATCTGGAAATAAATACTTTTAGAGAGGTAACCTGTGCAGTATAAAACAGCAGCTGTATGCTTCTACAATCAAACATTCACACCTTCGAATGTCTGGTTATTTTAGAGCAGTCTGGTTGTGTTTTTGGTAAAGTTCACAAAGACGATTCCTCTAAGACTGAGACTAAAGATCTGTCACATGTCTGAGCTGCTGCTTCCAGATGGCAGCAAAGATTTAATTAACAGAATGAGAGGCCATTCAGGCTGTTTATACAGCAGCTGTGGACTCTTGTAGGAAACATTAATTTATTTATAAATCAGTAACTAGTTTACTGTTTCTATTCTTAGCGTTTCACGTCTTTTTGTTCATTCATACTAATCCATCAGTCATGCTTGTTCTTAAAAAAAACAACTCATATACTTTAGAATTTCTGTATATTCAGTGGGAAGTCTTTAATTTGAGGACATCTCTCTCTCTCTCTGTGTGTTGTCAGAGGTCACGCGTCCCAGAGCAGTGTGCTCCAGAGCGACCTTCACCAACACAGACTCCAACAGCACTCCTGTTCCCGGGTCAAAACCACCACGATCAGCCTGTCCTCCCAGAGCCGAGAAGACACCGTTTAATACCCACTAACCCAGCATGTTACTGGTTCTCTGAAGACCAATCAGATGTGCAGGTGTGAATTAAAGTGATTGCATGACGCTGCAGCGTGTCTTTAAATGACCAAGGTTTTTTTATCTATTAAAATTATTTATTACAAATTATTTTATGGAGAATTGTCTTGCAACTTGAGATCTGATATCAAAGCTTTTTAAAGTTTAAACTTTTTGCAGCAGTTAAGTGAAGATTTTTTACAAATTACAAGAAGATGCTAGCTGGGCCTTTGGGTTGTTCACTTGGTCAAGAAGTGAGATATCTGGGTAAAAAAGGACCCTGTAAAACTTGAAGTTATTGCCACAAAATCCATCATTACTTGTGATGTTTACAGATGTTTAATTGAATCTTAGTAAATTGTTCTTTTATATATTTTAAATAAAGATATATTTTTTTTCAATACAAATGTCATGAAATTGCAAAGTCAATGCTTTACTGTTTTATGATATACTTACTATGCATGAGCTATTTTCCTCCCATGGCAGAAATGTCACAATATGAAACAACAGAGTCTGGATTATAGACTAAATCTTTATTAATAAATTAAAGTTTAAGAAGCGATACAAGGATCAGAGTGGTCACAACACATCATATGGGCCTCAGCAGCTGTTTGACAAATGTAACACATGGAGTGTTTGGCCTGTGTCATCACATCATCTCCACCAGCTGCCACACTGAATGACAGCCTGTTTAGTAGATGGGATTTATATATATATACACATTTCTGATGAGGCACAAACCCAGGATCGGTACCTGTTGGAGCCCACATGCCCACACTGTGATTCACCAGGCTGGTGCTACTGCATCACAAACATAAGACTTAAAACAAAGAGGGTTTCCTTGGGAACTGGGAGTGAGAGTTTAGTACGAGAACTTCTTGATTTCATCGTACAGCACCAACACGAAAGCACCACCCATGCCTCTGATCATATTGGACCAGGCGCCCTTGAAGAATGCTCGTGAGCCTTCGTCCTTCAGGATCTTCCTCCAGCAATCAATTGTGCCCTTGTACATGATGTCAGCTGTGGGAATGGAGATGTGGAATGCGTAAAGTGCGCAAAAGTGTCAAGACATTTCAACAGTTAGATTTAGGTGTTTCTGAGCAGAAACATTGGCGCTAACGTTTTTTACGGCAGTGATTTAAACCAGACACCAGGGGGAGCCAAAACAAGCAAAACTGCATAGTATGCCTTTAATGAAAAATAAATGAGTGAAAAATGCAGATTTCCTTTAAAAATTGCCACTATCATTTTATCTTCATTGATGTATTTATGTTAAAAATTTGAAATGACGTCATCCAGTCTGGCCTATTAAAGTGCAGCTAAACAGCCTGTTGGTACATTAACACAAGCACAGGAACATATCTCCCATGAGCCTGCCTTATAAACATCAAGCTCCCCACACTGGTGGTCAAACCTGGTGTAATAATAATAATAATAACTTTATTTATATAGCACCTTTCTCAGGTCAATGACCACAAAGTGCTTTACAATAAAAACAATTATAAAAACACAAAGGATACGAACATAATAAAACACAAAATAAAAACTTGATACGAACATAATAAAACACAAAATAAAAACTTGATAAGAACAAAATAAAACACAAAATAAAAACTTGATAAGAACATAATAAAACACAAAATAAAAACTTGATAAGAACAAAATAAAACACAAAATAAAAACTTGATAAGAACATAAAACACAAAATAAAAACTTGATACGAACATAATAAAACACAAAATAAAAACTTGATACGAACATAATAAAACACAAAATAAAAACATGATAAAACAAAAACATCATGCAACCTAAAATCAGTTAAAAGCGAGCCTGAATAAATGAGTTTTCAACAGTTTCTTAAAAGAATCAACAGAATCCAGGCAACGCAGAGGAGGTAAAGCGTTCCATAATCTTGGAGCCACTACTTTAAAACATTTATCTCCCCTGGACTTAAAATGTGATCTAGGAACCTCCAACAGCCTCTGACTAGCAGACCTCAAACTAAGAGGAGGGCTGTAGGGATTTAAAAGGTCTGAGATATAAACAGGGACCTGACCACGCATGGCTTTAAAAGTAAAAACTAAAAGTTTAAAATGAATTCTAAAATGCACTGGTAACCAGTGCAGGGATCTTAAAACTGGAGTAATGTGCTGATGTGTTGGTTAAAAGCCTTGCAGCAGCATTCTGAACTGACTGGAGGTGAGACAGATCTTTCTTATTCAAACATGTAAAAAGGCTGTTACCGTAATCAAGGCGAGATGAAATATGAATAATCATCTCTAGTTCTGCTTTTGACACTAGCGGTATCGGGCCGATACCGATACCAGTATCGGTCCGATACCGATACTGGTATCGGCCCATCCCTAGAATGAATGTTTATTTTCGAACATTTTGAACAAGTTACAAATTATAATAAACTTTGATTATAGACAATAAAAGTAAAAAAAACAAAAAGAATATCAACAGTTACACAAATAAAGAAAAAAACTGGTCCATTAAGTTCGAAATGGAGTAGGAGTAAGTAAGTAACGTTTATTTATATAGCACCTTTCAAAAGCAATTACTAACTGGTTAGAAAATAACTTCCTTCAGTTAAACCCTGAAAAGACTGAATGATTGTTGCCCCTGATAGGATGGTCCCTCTGATCAGTCAACATATTGGACATTTAAGTTCTGCTGTAAAGTCAAACCTCAGGAATCTGGGTGTTATTTTCGAGGGCCCTACATGGTCAAGCTCTTGTTTATGTTACTGAACTGATAAAGCCGTACGCTCCAACCCGAGCTCTCAGGTCCACAGACCAGAATCTCCTAACAGTTCCAAGGACCAGATTTAAAAGTCGAGGTGATCGCTCCTTCCAGTCTGTTGCACCTCGACTTTGGAATGAACTTCCTTTAGTTTTACGCTGTATAGACAGTCTGGACTCCTTTAAAAAGCAGCTGAAGACCCAATTATTTAAAACTGCTTTTAAATAACTCTTTTATGTTCTCTTGTTGTTAACGATTTTTGATTTGTAATGATATTTTGTTTGTTTTATTGATTTTATTTGTTTTTTCTGAAGCACTTTGTGATTTTTTTCTGTGAAAGGTGCTATATAAATAAACTTTACTTACTTACTGTTGTAGCTGATCTCAGCAGCAGGTCTCAGAGTAAAGGAAACAACGTCACACTCGAATGATATTAATAATTAATCTAGTTATATATTTATCAACATCAACATTATTTCCACCAAGATGTCATGAATTTTGCAGTAAAAACAAACCAAAGTTCTGATGATATTTTAACCAGTTCCTTGTGAACAGATCAGAACTTATTTAGTTCTGATCAGATTCCTTAAAATGTCACGATTGTAAAGATGCTGATGTCATCACTTTATCTGATTATCTGAATGAACAACACCCCAAAAACTGTCATGTTAAATCATCTGTTATCATTAATTTAAAGCCTGACATGAAATAATAAGAAAACTCAGATTATAAAAATGTACAAACATTTGTTGGCTAATTTTATCTTAACTATAAATAGTTATATTAACATTAGCATTGTTATAACATTCATTTACATTAAATTTGTTTTGCAATTATTAAACAATGCAGCAGTAATAAAACTAAATACAATTTGAACTGGCCAACTTTGGTAATTTAATCCTCCACAGAGGGTCCTCAGATGTTCATTTCATTTCCAACTGTATCCAAAAGCTCCTCCAAGTTGTCACCACAACAAATTAAACTTGTGTCGTCAGCAAACAAAATTGTTTTTAACGAACTGGACACCTCACAAATATTATTAATATATAAAATAAACAATAATGGTCCCAAAACTGAACCTTGAGGAACTCCAAAACCTATTTTCATTAATTTAGATTTGACCTGATTTATTTCAACATACTGTTCTCTATCACTCAGATAACTTGCCAACCAGCTCAGGGCCACTCCTCTCACACCGTACGTTTGGAGTTTACGTAACAATAATTCATGATCAATGGTATCAAAAGCTTTTTTTAATCCAGAAAAATTCCTATGGCATATTGTTTATTTTCAACTGCAGAAGTTATCTCCTCCACAAATTCCATTAGTGCAAGTGATGTGTTTTTATTCCTTCTAAAACCATATTGTTGGCCATATAAAATATTATGTTTATTAATAAAATAGTTCAATCGATTGTAAAATATTCTTTCTAATATTTTAGAGAACTGAGGAAGTAAAGAGATTGGTCTATAGTTAGAAAAAATGTGTTTATCTCCAGCTTTAAATATTGGTTTGACATTTGCCGTTTTCATTTCATTTGGAAAAAATCCTGTTTTCAAGGATTGATTACAAATGAAGGCAAAAGGTTGGAATACACAATCAACGGGCTCTGTGCACGCAGCTATGTGAAGTAATTTCCGGTAGAAGGTCAGGATGGACATAAACTTACGGTAGCTGCTGGAAGCACATACTGTGCTTGCTAGTTTCCTTTCGGGAGCTTGTAAATTTTTCTTTTTTTTGCAAATCTTTCTTCTTTTTTTGTGCGCGGCCTTCTATGTTGAGCTTTTATGTG
>SSNR01000018.1:560657-588424 GCA_006937965.1 Callopanchax toddi
TTTTTTTTTTTTTTTTTTTTTATCTTAATAACTTCTCACTATAGTAATAAAGTAATAAAATAACGGCACTCTGGGGGTTTGTTTTGCTCGTCACAAGTAGTGATAAGTGGATCAGTTTTCTATATAGAGAACGAACGGTCTCCCTGAACTGTCGTCACTTCCGGTTTGGTGAAAAAATTGACAATTCTCACAAAAACGAATCCAAGAGCCTAAATAAGCTGAATTTGTGTAAATTTTTATTCAGAAAAAGTTTCTATTATATTTCTCTAAACATTTGTTTAAGGGAGTGTCTAACTTAAAATATGCTCTTTAAGTTCATCACCCATCCACACGAGTGTGCAGTGGACAAAGCCGACCTGAGTTGCATCCCTGGTGTCTCCATCAGAGATTTTAAACTTGAAGTTGCTGACCTGAAGGCCTCAGACATGTGGGTGAATAAGTTCAAATCACTGAATGAAGATTTGGAAAGACTCGCACGACAGAAAGCAGAGCTGGCCAGCAGCCACAAGTGGACAGAAATGAAAAAACTTCAACCCGAAGACCAGCTGATTGTCAAAACTTGGAACGCGCTTCCCGTCGCATACCACACACTGCAGCGTGTGAGTACTGCCGTATTGACCATGTTTGGCTCTACGTATGCATGTGAGTAGTCATTCTCACATCTGAAAAACATCAAGACCAACCTACAATCACATTTAAGGAATGGAAGCCTCAACGCCTGCATGAAGCTTAACCTCACTACGTATCAACCCGACTACAAAGCCATCAGCAAAACCATGCAGCACCAGAAGTCGCATTAATGGTAAGCAGCATTTTATTATTATTGGTTAGCTTCCAAATATCAATGTTAATAAAAAGTTTTAGAGACTTATTATACTCTGAAAATGTTGGCCTTATTTAAAAATGCACGCATTTAGTTGTATTCAGTGTTTAAAAAATATATATGGCTCTCAGGGAAATACATTTTAAAATATTTGGCTTTCATGGCTCTCTCAGCCAAAAAGGTTCCCGACCCCTGCTTTAAACAGTAAATCTCTCATTTCCAACCCAAAAAATTTGTAAAAATTAGCTGTGAGTCGTCAGAGCAAGGGGCTTTATTTACTGCCAACTTCTGAATAACTGCATCCAGTTCTTCTATTTTTAAACTGGACTCACAAATTTCTTTAAATGTATTATCTATTAGTGGTATTTGACTTCCAATTTGATCAAAAAAGCTGGTAGAATCCCTTATAGAAAAGGCTGACGAATACAGTTTGCTATAAAACCTAAACACTTCCTTCTCAATCATTTTATTATCATTACATTCCACTCCATTAGTTAATAAGTTTGAAATTGCATTATTTTCCTGGCTTTTCTAGTTTACTAAAGTACATTGTGTTTCTCTCGCCCTCTTCCATCCATTTTGCTCTTGATCGTATAAAGGCACCTTGAGCTTTTCTTTTATAGAATTCATCCAGTTTGGTTTGTAAACATACTAATTTTTCTTTGTCCTCACTTGCCATTTCTGATTTATTGCAGCACGTACTGAGTGATATCTATGATTAGCTCCGTCACTGTGAGCTAAATTTAAGGACCTCTGGGGGACAGGTGTGTCACCTCAGCTGCCTAACTAAAAATGTACAAGTCCCTGATTTATTGATCTGTTACTCATTTATTTTGCATTAATTTTAAGTTTGAACAAAGATTTAGTAAAATTCCAAAACTTTTCCAGGACCTATAAAATTCCAAAACTTTTCCAGTCCCTGGAATTTAGATTTTCAAATTCCATGACTTTTCCAGGTTTTTCATGACTGTATGAACCCTGCAAGAAGAACCAGTGTGAGCTCAGCAGGATCTCAAGATTTACCAGCTATAGGTACAGATGAGTCGGACCACACTGCAACGTATGTGAGCCCCTTCTCCTTTCCTGAATTGAGTTTACACCAGACATTTAGTCTGAATAGTAGCCTACAGAGGTGGAAAAGGGAAACCGACAGCAGCAAAGACATGAGAGTCTGCCCTCCAGTGGACCTAGTAGCATGCATCATGAGAAAGCTTCAGATCAGGATTTGAATGAATGTAAGTAAACTTCTGTCATAGGTTTTATCATGTTTGCTGTAGTCTTTGATTCCCTAATTGGGTGCTCATTTTTTCTTTTGTAATGCAAAAGTGCTTTGACTATTCAGAGCGGTTAGCAGTGGTGATGCATGTTTATACTGCAGGTTTGTGGCATACCTTCAGTCATTTTTTCTTTTCTTAAAAGATAAAATAATACACAATGCATAGTTTAAATAATGCTTCTAATTTATCCAGAAATGTGAGTGAAAATTAAAAATGATGTCATGATAGAGATATGATTTAAAAATTAATATTTCATTGCTAAGAAATGTGGCTTTTTTTTTTTTTAAAGTAAAAAAACCCAAAGCACTTGGTTCGTTAGCAGGTTAAAAACCCGTAAATCTTTTACTGAAATGATATTATAGTATAACGAATGTGCTTTCCATCCATCAGGTTCTGTCCATTTGGAAAGTCAGACAAAATCTGACCGAAGCCTTCAACGTCCTGGATGCAGAATCAGAAAGAACTGCACATTTACTTTTTTTTTAATACTAGACAAGTAATAAACATTATGCATTATAAATTCCCAGAAGATTCAAAACAAGCTATTCTGTGCTTGGATGCAGAAAAGGCTTTTGACTAAGTGGAGTGGGGATACTTGCTTAAGGTACTGGAGAAATTTGGTCTGGGTAATTTTTTTGTTAAATGGGTGCAACTGGCATATAAAAAACCCACTGCCTCAATAGTTACAAATCAGGAAAAATCTTGTTCTTTTTCTCTCGGAAGAGGTACTCATCAAAGCTGTCCCCTTTCCCCGTTACTTTTTGCACTAGCAATCGAACCATTAACAATTAGTGTGAGACAACAAGCTCTGATTAAACCAATAGCAATCGGTGGAATAGATCATAAGATATCGCTCTGCGCCGATGATGTGGCCATTTTTGTGTCAGATCCTGAACAGTCTGTTCCCCATTTACTTAAACTGTTAAAGTGCCTGTGACTCCATATTTAAATCACTTTATATTAAACAGGTGTAATCTTTGATGCCTCTAGATTAGCGTTGCACCATTATAACTCAAAATACGCTGTAATTATTTCCTAACGAGCAACTCAGAGATCAGAAGAAAGCGCCGCCTTCCGGTTCTGCTGGGTTTCTCCTTATTTGGCAGCCTGACACTTCTGCTGCAGTAGGGGGCAGTGCCGTCGCGTGAAAGAGAAACGAAACTGAAACTAAACACTACACGGTCTATGGGCAATGGCGGCGGCACTGCCTCGCTCCAGGTGTCGTGAACGTGCATGTGGGAGGAGAATTGACCATATAAGCAAGTCCGGATCACTATGACCTCATAGCGGGCTGGAGTGAAAAAAACGGTTTGAAACCTGGGTCTGAAATCTTGAAGAGCTTCTCACTGGCTGTACTAGGAGACAGATGGACGCCGTTTTTCTGGCAGGTTTAAGGTGAGAACTCAACGTTGCAACATGATAGATAAGTCAGAAAACATGGAAACCGATGTCATGGGCACTTTAAATACTTTTGGTGAGGTCTCAGGATAGGATACACTATAAACTGGCAGAATTGTGATCTTATACCACTTTCTGACAACTTAGATGTAGCATTTTTGTCGTCTTCTCAATTTAAAATATCAAATCAAGCAAAATATCTGTAGTGTTACGAAGGACGAAGTAACACCGGTTGTTCATCACAACTTCATTTAATATCTGAGTTCAACTCAGCTACAACAAGTTAACATACCATTTGTACACAACATGAACAGTGACTCGGTCTGTTTCCGGTCTTTCAAAATAAAAGCATTAGTGCCATAAAATAGTGCCATAACATTACAATATCTAGGCATACAGATATCTAGAAATCCAAAATGTCTATTTAAACTCAATTTTGTGGAAATGCTAAACAGTTTAAAAAAAACAGAAAAATGGAGGACACTGCCACTTTCTTTGATTGGACGAATCAACACAATACAACACAATTAAAATGGTTTCTCTACCAAGATTCCTTTACCTATTCCAAAGCATTCCAATCTTTATTCCAAGGTCATTTTTTAAACTGATAGATTCAAACATTTTGCCATTTATTTGGGGATATAAAGCACATAGAATATCAAAACAGCATCTTCAGAAATCCAAGGAATATGGAGGCTTGGGCCTTCCATGTTTTCTACATTATTATTGGGCTGCCAATGTTAGGTCAATTATATACTGGCAGCTGGCTCAAAAGCATAGTCCTTCGACAGTTATCCCTCCTTGGTTAGCGATTGAAAAAAGCTCTATAGCTAAAACATCTTTACAGGCACTTTTTTTTTCATCTCCCAAAGTAATGGTGTATAAGGATCAACCTTTCATTATTTCTAATGTTCAAAAAATTTGGCTGCAGGTTCGGAAGTTTTGTGAGATTTCAAATACAACAGTACACGCCCCAATACTGCAAAACCATGCATTTTCACCTTCTTTAACAGATGCCGTCTTCAAGGTGTATGGAGTGAAATGGGAATAGAGACCATAAGGGATCTTTATATTAATAAACATTTTTGTTCATTCCAACAACTGCAATTAAAATATGCTCTACCTAAAACCCACTTCTTCAGATATCTACAGATGAGGAATTATGTCAGACAAAATATTGAATCCTTTGAGTCCTTGCCTGAAGAAAAACCTTTGCTCTCTCTTTTACTACAACCCCCAGAAACTTAAGGTATAATTTCATCTTTAGTTAATATTTTTTCTATTAAATTTGCTAATCCTCGTCGTCTGCTTCAGAAGGTGATGAACCCCTATCCAGGGTCCAAATCGGAAACAGCGGTGAAGAAATCTGGCGTTGCCTCTAAGTATCCTATAAATCAGATTTCCCACAGTGAGATTAACAGAAACGCATTGAACGGGAGAACCTGGTGAGTGGCTTTCGTCAAATCTAAATACCTGATGTTATGTTATTTGTTTTTTTGTTTTTTCTGATTCAGTATATTTGTCTATGCTCTTTGTTATCAACAATCTATTATTTATGTATAAATTTACAAAACCTCTTCACTCTTGTAACCTCACCATAACATATTTTGAGAACCCTTTTACTAAAATTAAATTTTTTAGGTTTATTAAGAATTTTGGTTCACAATTAGGAGAACACAAATATTACAAGGTTCTGAGGTAATCTTCTGGTAGTTCTAATGTTATTATCAAATCATGGGTAAGTGAGAGAAAATGATTGATGTTTATTTTGATAAATTCATTAAGAAAGTGTTGGAATGCTGGAAGATTAGCAGAGACAGCCATGGTGCACAACTCTAGAGATCGTAAATGCATTAGGGTGTTTGTAGCTTAGCAACACTAAGCATCACTTGAGGCTATCAAACAAACGGGAAAGTCTATGAAAACACCTGTAACTGTTTGATTTCCAGGGAACTGTCATGATTCCCTGTGTGTCTTGTCTTGTTAGTTCATGTCTGTTCCTTGCTCCTGCTCTCGCCCCTCCCTCACGTGTTAATTATCCTCAGGTGTTTCTTGTTCCTTTGATTTGATCCACATTGTTTTAAGCCCTTCTGTTTCTTGTCTGGTCATCGGTTCATCTGTTCTGTTAGTCATAGTCCCTTGGTCTGTTCCTGTTCTTTTGTTTTCTAGTTTTCTAGTCTAGTCAAGTCAGAGTTTTTAGTTTCTTAAATAAATTGCACCATTTGGATTTTACCTCCGTCTCCTGCCTACTGCTTCTCTGCACCATCGGTTCAACCTCCACAGTTCATGATGGGAACGGGGACGCTCCATAAGTAACAGGCACTTCAGTCTTTCTCCCTTTTGGCGTGGCAGCAGCTCAGTAGGTAGATTGTTTGTCTGCCAAGTATAGGGGTGTTGATTCAATCCCAGTTCTAGCGGGGTTACTTTGTTGTTTGGGCAAAACACTTCACCCACATTGCCTGCTGCTGGTCAGAGGGTCTGGTGGTGTATGGCAGCTTTGCTTCTGTCAGTCTGCCCAGGGCATCTATCGACCCTGAAATAAAGGGAGGAAAAGCTTGAGTTTGAATTTATGTTTCTTTATTTACGAGACTTGCATAGTGCCCCTTAACAGACATGTTGTGATCTGTGAGGGAAACCAGAGTACCTGTAGGAAACCTATGCGTGCATGGGGAGAACATGCTAACTCCACGCAGAAAAGCCACAGCAGGATTTGAACCTGCAACTTTCTTGATGCGAGGCAACAGTGCTAAAAACTGCTCCACCATGCAGCTCCTCTCTTTTACTGAAGCAAGTTTACTGATTATTTGTGATCTCACTCAGATTTGAGTGGGTGGTTTTAGTCAAAACCTTCATGTTTTTCCTTATAATAGTTTCACATTTTTTAATTAGTGTCACAGTTTCCAAACATATGAGACACTCTAAATGCTCTGTCTTCACTGTCGCCTTTAAGAAAAGGGCTCAGTTCTTGAATTGTTCTGAATTAACTTGATTTGACAGCCAAATATTGATTACATGCTTATGTTTATAATATGATCACCTGGACCATTGCTTCAATATACTTCAATAAAACTGAGCCCCTTTAAATCTTAGTTGTATACCCCTGCTCTGGACCAAAAAGCCCTAAAGATCTATGACTGTTTTCTGCAATAAGGTATTATTCTCATTATTAAGTGGGTGGTCGTTATGCTCTGTCTGATCAATGTAAAAGACTAATCACTTGTGTTTAGTTGGTGTAGGTCTGAGCGCACGCCCCTCTGATATCTGACACTGACCAACTTTAATAGACAGCAGCAGGTGCATATGTGCGTGTGTGTGTGTGTGTGTGCGCGCGCTACAGAGTGATTAGTGACAGTTCCGACTCTCCTCATACTTTATTCTAACTTTACTTCTTGGGAATAATATAATATATTTAGACAAGCAAAGCTATTTAACATAGAGACCAGAAAAAGATATTTGGATTAGTCCCTGTCATAAAACCAACCCTATACTTTCCTGTTTTATATGTTTGTGTAAGTTCTCATTCGTTACTAGTTACAGATGATAATCCACATAAACATTGCTAGTAAAGAATGGGGTTCCGTCATTTTGAGCACTAACTGTTCTGTGTCTGAACTGCGTCTTGTCAGGAGTTCCTTTTTGCCTTCTCTATTCTTAGAGGGACGTAACAGAATCTTCCGTGTGATCCGAGTACCCCCCTAGAACATCACATGTGTAACACACCTCATTTGTCCTGCACATTTAGTATATTACTTTTTCTTTCTTTTGAGGTCTGGGCTTTGACTCAGCCACTCCAGAACCTCCACCATGTTGTCTTCAAACCGTTTCTGTGTAGCTTTAGCTGGATGCTTTGGGTCGTTGTCCTGCTGGAAAATTATTCTTCTCCCAAGCCAGAGCTCTCTTGCTGATTAAATCAACTTGTCCTCCAGGAGTTTTGTATATTGTCCTGAATTCATTTTACCATCTACCTTTACCAGCCTTCCAGGACCTTCTGCTGAGAAGCATCCCCACAGCATGATGCTGCCACCACCATGCTTCACAGTGGGGATGGTGTGTTTGTGGTGATGTTCATTTCATATTTGAACACAATGAACATACCTTTCGTCATTCATTACACACAACGACTCAAAATTGAAGACACTTGTTGCTAATGCTGCGACCGGAATGTATAAAAGCAAGTTCAGAGTGCACAGTTTGCTGAAGATTCCCAACAAACGCAATGGATGAAGGCAGAGTCGGGGGAAGAGGAACTTGAGTCAGAGGAGGTAGAACCGCTGAAAGAAGAGGGGCAGGCCAACGAGGAAGAGGAGTTCAAATCAGGAGGAAGAGGAGCAGGCCAACGAGGGAGAAGAGAAGGTCCAGGAGGGAGAGCAAGACAACCATCATTACGGATGACATGCGAGCAACAGTCATTGACCATGTCATTGTCCATGGCATGACAATGGCTGAAGCAGGACTAAGAGTCCGTCCAAACCTGAGTAGGTTCACCGTGACCGTGTGGATGAGGTGATGTGGCCCGATGCAACTCAGCGACATGATGCCGCACAGTCATTGTGGTGTGTGGTGTGAATAAAGTAAATAAAAAAACTTCACACCCTGATCATGTTTTCAAGAGTATTGTTGCGTGCAATAGATTCTGTTTTTTGCTCATTTTTTCCCCAAAGTTTATTTCATTCAAAATAAAACACAATAAAATACACATAACAAAAAAATCTAATTTGAACAAAAAGGAGCAGAATGAAGAAAAAATCGTATAATTTCTGCCCTCTTTTGCAAAAGAAATTATCTATACAATTTCAAATGTCAGACACACATACAGATTCAATTTGAACTTCATCCTGTTCTTATTTCCAGATTTAATCATGATCATTAGTTTAATTTATATTTTCATAATTACTTATTACTCTCAATTTGGTACATTTTTTTAATATATTACAGTAAAAATGTCATTGATTTTTTTTTTAATGTCCTTTTTAAGGTTATTCCATAATTTACTGTAGCGCCTATCTAGCATTTGTCATGTCCTGGGTGCCTGCAGGCAGTCTGTGTTTCCCTCACAGGGCGTGGCAGGCAGATCCTCTCCATCACATCAGAGGAGGACCTTTATAAGGAGCAGATCAACAGAGGGACGACGCCACACTTTTCCACCTTACTAGTGGTAAACTCAGGTCTTTTCTAGAATCTTGTCCTTTTGAACTCGGTATTCTCCTCTCGTCTCTCCAGCCAACCTGCTCGGCGTCGTCCACCTCAGGATCATCCGGAGTTCTCCTCAACTTCATACTCGCTTGGTCTGCCTGCCCCCCTGCCAGCCAGCTGCCTCCACTCCATTCATTCTTCAATTACCTCTCACCACCGCTTCAACCAGTCTCACCCAGGACAGTCTAACCCTCCCCAGGATTTCTACCACCCTCCAAACAGTAAGACCCCATCTCAATACCCATATTGGCTCATCATTACCTTCATCTTCATATACTCACTCTCCTCTCCTCTCATAGTGGAGCCTCCTGTTTCCGGACCTCACGGATCCCCCCGGATCCACCTTCATTACCAAAATTTTATAATAAATATCATTATTTTACTTGCCTCCTGCTCCTCCGTCTGTGTTGCTCCAGGATCCTCATAAAACCTCACAATATGACAGCACTGAGTTGTGTTGCAGTACTGTACATGTAGAATTTTCTATAGATTTATTCTCTTCATATGAAACTCACAAATCTAAATTCCTAATCCTCTGCAGAGATCTAAGAAGATCCGGACCGTTACTGTAAAGTTTCTACAAATATGCATTGGCAGTTATTAAACAAAGAACCTCCTCACAAATTGAGCATTGTGTTTTCAATAGGCTTTATGCACAGAGTACTTAGTAGAACTTCCGGTTTAAAATTACCTCGCGGGACCATTTCCGGTTCCATTTGAAACGTGAAGATTTCCAGACTTAGAGTGCATTTCCAGCTAAAGATATTGTTTATAATCAAAACGAGTAATAGTATAGTATAGTACAGAATGATATATATATTATAGCACTAAGAAATGAAGCCATCATATAAGTATCAGCGGACGGGAAGCCTTGACAGCTGAACACTGCTGTGCTCCGTTGTGTACCGCATCAGCTGAATAGAATTCATCAGTCCGTTTCCACACATTTCCACTGAATAAATAACTACAAAAAGGAAGGATTGTGAACTTGAGAAGAGAAAACGTGATCATTTCTAACCACACCGTGTCTGCAGTCCACACTTTGCAGCACAGTAGTCAAAGAGCCGAGTGGACGAGGCTAATGGAGGAGGCGCGGCGCCGTTCGTGTGTTATTTCACTGGAACAACTATTCTTTTGGTGAATGAAGACTTGGTGTTTGATAACGTACAGCTAGACCAGAGAAAGTTGAAAGTTGGGAAGCAGTTGGAGCCCACGATCACGGCTATATAGATCTGTCTCACTGTTTTTTGATGATGGAAGCTACGAGCTAACGCTGTTAGCTTACCTTCAATTTCATGAATAAAGCTGGTTATATACAGCTTAAAGTCCTTCACCCGCTTGCTCGTAGACGTCTCTGTGTGTTTTTCAAAAATTCGGTGGACATCGTTTACCGTGATGCGCGGCAGGTCTTGAAGAAAACGGGTAAAAAAATCAATTTTGTCCAGTTTGTGTGGGAACAGCGTTGAACCGGAAGGGAGCGGCAGCCTCTATCGCAACCAGGAAGTGACCGTGCATAAACCCCATTGTTTTGGTGTAGTGTAATGTGTATAGTGTTTACATTTTTGAAAGCTTCAGCTGTTCTTTTGGTGTGAAAGTTTAAGTGAGAAGGTGTGGTTGTTTATGTAGCTTTAGAAAAGGGTGTTGTGTTTAGACATTGGGGAACATGGAGGACATGTTTGTGAAATGTGTTTTAGCATTTGAGAAACTGTAAAATAATTTATTACAAACTATTTTATGGAGAATTGTCTTGCAACTTGAGATCTGATATCAAAGCTTTTTAAAGTTTAAACTTTTTGCAGCAGTTAAGTGAAGATTTTTTTACAAATCACAAGAAGATGCTAGCTGGGCCTTTGGGTTGTTCACTTGGTCAAGAAGTGAGATATCTGGGTAAAAAAGGACCCTGTAAAACTTGAAGTCATTGCCACAAAATCCATCATTACTTGTGATGTTTACAGATGTTTAATTGAATCTTAGTAAATTGTTCCTTTTTTTTTCTCAATACAAATGTCATGAAATTGCAAAGTCAATGCTTTACTGTTTTATGATATACTTACTATGCATGAGCTATTTTCCTCCCATGGCAGAAATGTCACAATATAAAACAACAGAGTCTGGATTATAGACTAAATCTTTATTAATAAATTAAAGTTTAAGAAGCGATACAAGGATCAGAGTGGTCACAACACATCATATGGGCCTCAGCAGCTGTTTGACAAATGTAACACATGGAGTGTTTGGCCTGTGTCATCACATCATCTCCACCAGCTGCCACACTGAATGACAGCCTGTATAGTAGATGGGATTTATATTTATATATACACATTTCTGATGAGGCACAAACCCAGGATCGGTACCTGTTGGAGCCCACATGCCCACACTGTGATTCACCAGGCTGGTGCCACTGCATCACAAACATAAGACTTAAAACAAAGAGGGTTTCCTTGGGAACTGGGAGTGAGAGTTTAGTACGAGAACTTCTTGATTTCATCGTACAGCACCAACACGAAAGCACCACCCATGCCTCTGATCACGTTGGACCAGGCGCCCTTGAAGAATGCTCGTGAGCCTTCGTCCTTCAGGATCTTCCTCCAGCAGTCGATTGTGCCCTTGTACATGATGTCAGCTGTGGGAATGGAGATGTGGAACGCGTAAAGTGCGCAAAAGTGTCAAGAAATGCAATCAAAAGCCGGAGAGACGCTCACCTCCTTTGCGTCCTGACTGCATCATCATACGACGTCTGACGGTGTCGAAGGGGTACGAGACCAGACCTGCCGCGGCGGTGACGGTCTGCGCGATCATCCAGCTGACGATGATGTGCGTGTTCTTGGGATCTGGCAGCATGCCTGTTTTGAAGGAGTTATTAGTAGATATGCACCGATATCAGTATCGGGCCAATACCATATACACGTACTTGTTAAAGTTAACAGCAAATTGAAGAAAATAGAACTTGTCTTCCAATTCATTGCATATTTTTGTGCGGTAAAAGTATCGATACTCGGTATCGGCAAGTACTCGTATTCAAGTATCGGTATCAGTTTGAAAAAAGTATTGGTGCCTCTCTAGTTATTAGGTCAAAAACACGCATGCAAAAGATCAGAATCTGGTGGAACAGGAGCGCGCACCTTTAGCTGTGTCGAAGCATCCAAAGTACGCCGCTCTGTAGATGATGATGCCCTGCACAGACACGTTGAACCCCAGATACAGGCCCTTCAGACCGTCGGTTTTGAAGATCTTGGTGATACAGTTTCCAAGACCGGTGAACTCTCTCTCCGTGGGGCCCTTTCCGATGTCGGCAGCCAGTCTCGTTCTGGCGAAGTCAAGTGGATAAACGAAACAGAGTGAAGTGGCACCAGCAGCACCGCCAGATGCCAGATTACCAGCGAAGTAACGCCAGAACTGTTTTTTTTGATCCACGCCACCAAGGAAGATCTTCTTGTACTTGTCTTTGAATGCGAAGTTCAGGGCTTGAGTGGGGAAGTAACGGATTACATTGGCCAGGTTGCCTCTCCAGAATGAAATGAAGCCCTGTTCCTTTGGAATTCTGACCACACAGTCAATGATTCCTTTGTACTGCATCTCAGCGGTGATCTGTTTGCTGGCATGTTGCACCTGAAAACAATAAGACTTTAATTTACACCTGCACAACATCTGATGCATTTTAGATCAAAGAAATACACAAAACCTTGTTTTCTGATGCTCGTTTCCCCGTCAATTGAGACTTTACTGTTATTAGATTACAAACTTTAAATTAAATTTAGTAGTTCTCCTTCAGTGAGCGGCCACTTGCTTCAAAGAAGTGTCAAATAACAAAAAAACATGAACTTTAAGCAGTATTGTGGCTTATTGTGGAAGCACATATCAGGAGGTCTTTCCACCGACGCACAGAGCTGTGCGTAAAACTATCCCCCCACTGACGTCTCACGTGTCCTCTGGCATTACGCACGAGACCATATGAGCCCTCTCAGCGTACAGCTGGACATTTCCTCTGTTAAAGCAACTCCCATTTGAACTTTAATGTCAGTGATCTGTTTTAATCAATAAATTACGCACACATTACGCACAGCGCAGCTGTCGCCAAACCATGACGCGGCCAACAGCTGGTTGAGTTTCTTTACCTGCAGCAGAAGCTTGACTCTCTCAATGGGAGCAACAGCTGTTTTGGAGATGGCAGCGGCGATGCCACCGGCCAGAAAGTCCTTCATAAAACTAACCACCGCGTCCGACATGGTTGGGTGTTTCTAGTGCGCCTGATCCAAAATGAACCACAGATCCTCCAAGAAACCCTGCACCCCTCCAAGTGGACGAGCCACCCCCAGCTGTTCTTATATATGGGGGGCATTTATCGCGAGAATTTTGAGTGATGGATTTGCGGCTTGTCGAACAGATGGAGGAGGTTGAAAAAATTTCCGAGGTTGAAGTTCAAGTCGTGCGCCATTTTTTCCCTCTGGAGCCAGGAAGCCGGGGTGGCCTGTGCCGGGGGACGTTTAAAGGACACCATGTGTGGAATTTGATCACATTTATAACAAAAATATTTACAGTGACAATCAGAGGATTAGTTAAAGCGGACATTCTTCTCATTAACAGTGGGGTCAGCTGAGATTTAAGAAGCAACTAAAAGAAGAAAAGACTTAAAATGCAGCTCTAGGCATCTGCTGCACTTCAAACTCAGCTTTCATTTACACAATCCAGTTATCATTAACTTATAATAATTTAAGCACTCAAGTGAAAACTGCACTTAGAATGGTTTTTTTTTTAAGGTGTGGGAATAGATCTCTTCTATTTGGGTCAAAATGATTAACCTTCTGACAAAAAACAAACCGTAACGTCTCTCAACCCATCAGCTGCTTTGATTTATTTTTGGACCTGTTAGAAAATCTGTGTAAATCTTTAGTAAATTAACCAACACACAGTTGCAGCACTGCTCTGGACAGTTTTGTTGTGTTTCATCTGGCAGACCTGACCCAAGGGGTGACCCACGAAACCAGATATGATCCAAGGAGACGCCGGACATTGCGTCCTACTACTACAGCCACATGACTGCAGAATTATTCCCAAATAATGGCTTGGTTGCTGCAGCACCTGGAATAACAGATCATTAATTTTGTTATATGAATTAAAATCCAGGACAAATTGACCCTATTTGCTTATATCACGATGCTTTACATTATAAAATCGAGCACAAATTCAAACAATGTTCGAAACCTTGAGAAAAGTGCAAATGATGGCTTCTATCATTTAAAACATCACAAACCAAAACAATTTATAATTTGATTGATTTTTATTGAACTGTGTTAAAACAAAGTGTCATCATTTCAAAAGATATTTTATTAAATCAATGAGCAAAAGAAAAACTTTTTTTTGCACTATTACTTGCATATTATGACCACTTGGTGGCGCTATTTAACTGTAAGGATTAAAGTACCAAACTGTGTCGCACCAAGCTCTTATAGCAGCAGAAATAATAAAACTTCTGGACTGATATTGTTTTCTAATTTTATCGTTAGGACCATTAGTAACTGTTACTGATAGAAACTCATTCAGTTCAGTTCATTGATGAGAGTTTTAGGTGGCTGGTTTTTGTTTTCTTTGTCTGAAGAAGATATACAAAATGGTAAATCCGGTTTATATGGAATAAAGTAAATTATGACCTCATATTTGAGGATATGGTGTTAATTTTGCAACTCCTCTCACAGTAAAGTGCACGTTATTCTGTTGAACTGCCAGGATTAGTCAGTAGGGGGTGCTATAGAACCGGGGTCTACTGCAGGGCATCACTGATCCCCCCCCTAGGGAGCAAAATCTGTTACTCAACAAACAGGTGCTTTTACTTCTCACACAACAATAAAAATTAATGCACCACTTTATTTGTTCCCCACAGGGAGACACTCTAAGTAGCTCCCACCAGAGAGGTCAGAGGTCAGGCTCAGCTGCAGGGCTGCAACCTCAGGACCGGTCAGGAATTCTTCTTGGTTTTGGTGCTTTGCACCTGCTTTAAGCAAAAGTTGCACCAAATGCAAATCAAAAAGACGTAGCTCAGTTTTATTTACATTTTTATTTATTCTAAGAGCATCATTCAGTGCATGAAGAAAATATCGTGGAATGGAAACACAGGCTCTGTTTTTATTCTGTTTCAAAAACACAGACTCGCAGAAGTGTGTGTAAATGATTTTCTAACTTTTACGACCTAGAAATAATATCAGAGCTGCACTCCACCCCCCAGCTTCCATAATACTTAAAATAACAGACTGTTTGTAATTGTCAGCCGTCCAATATTCTCAAAATTTGAATTCAGGTTTGTAGAAGTCGTTGCTCGGTAACCTCAGATTTTAGAGATGGAGGGAGGGGTCGTGGTGTGGGTGGGGTGAGCTTGGATTTGCATTTTGAGTGTGAAGAGCTGCAGGTGTCAGACAGTTCGTCCTCCTTTCCCTCCCAACACACACACAACCGTCACGCACCGCTCACACGCCAATAATACAGTCACTGATTTTATCAGTTAAGCAGCAACTGTGACCAACATCTTTTTTTTCTTTTTATTCCTCTGACGTCCTGCTGTCTATGTGAGACAGCTCATATAGAATGGAGATTATGAATGTCAGACAGGGTTAAAACCACTGATATTAGTGTCAAAACTCACCAGTATGGTAACTTCTGAGTCCAAAGTTTCATTTTCACTTCACTTTCTGAACATTTTCTGTTTTTATATAAATAATAGGGCTTAAATATATAGTTATTTGTATGTACATGAAGATAAATCATCCTCTCTCGGTCAGTAAATTAACCTCCTCAAAACTAATAATAATAATTAAACATTAACGAAGCAGCAGCAAAGGATTTGGATAAAGACCAGTTTATGATGAAATCCATTGTTGGTGCACTTCTACCTGCTCTATCTCTAGATCTCAGCTTCAAAACAAGTAAGAAATCACTTCATCTGTCAACTCAAAGCGATTATTTACATACTTTGAATTTTTTTCTGTGGAAGGGTTGTTGCTGAACGACCTCAGTTTGGAGAAACAGAGATTAGAACAAATGATCACAATGGTTCTGTTTACAAAGAGTCTTAAAACAATTCAAATCTCAAAAAATACATAGCATTTTTTGCAAATGATATTTTATAACCTTTACATGATCACAAATTCCACACTTCATTGTAATTCCAATAGGATTATTATGACGTTTTAGCCAGCAGTGCTACAGAAGCTAGCTCTGCAGCTCATTTTTACTGCAAATAATGTCACAGTTTTATGTAAATAACCACGATGATTTAAAAGCAATAAAATATAATTTGCATGGTAGAAACACTTTGTAACTGTCCCCACTCATCTGTGTGGTCAGAATTCATCTCTGTTTCTCCAGACAGTGTTTCCAGTTGCATTAAAACACTTAAAAATGGTAAAGTGGGACTAATGGGTTTAATGAACAAGAAAGAAGAGTTTTATGGCAGAGGATTGCACTTATAGTGATGCAAAACCTGAATGAAACATTAACAAAGTAATTTAAAACCACCAATCTTTTCTTTTCTGCTGCTTGTTCAAAGTCAGGTTGCAGAGGAACCATCCCTCTCTCCATCTCCTCCTGGTTCCTCAGACATCCCCAGAGAAGATCCCTCCAGTTGTCCTTTTTGAAGTTCTACATGTCTTTTATTAGATATTATGATTAATATATGTTTACAGCAAGGAGATTTTAAAACACTCCCTCCTATAAGAACACCATGTTGGCTGTTTGTTCCTCTTATGATACTCTGTGACTTGAGTCTCAGCTGTCTGACCTGCAGGTTCAACAGGCACTGAGAGTTCCTCTGAGCCTCCACAGAGACAGAGCTCTCCAGGGCTCAGAAGATTATTTAAGTGTTTCCTCTCTGCATGCTGGTGCCATTATTGACTGCATTCATAAACCCTAAAGAGACAGGCAGGGACACAGTGTGGCTTCAAGTAAAAAGAGACAGAATCACACACCTGCAGGCAGAGCACCACCCAGATTCAGCTAAGGTGGATAAACACCTAAACACTGAGGGGTAAATCCCTGTGACCAATCTGTAAGACCTGGAGACACACAACCAGCAGGTGGGGTGGGGGGTGGCAGACACAATGGGGTGACGGAGAGAGGAATAAAAACAATTCATGGGAGTTTGTATGAGAGTAAAGTTGGTGATGAGTATAAAAAAAATCAAAGAAAGCCGTAAATAATCACCCTCCTAAAATAATGGCCTAAGTCAGGTTTTCACGCTTTTCAGAAAAGACAAAAAACTGAACCAAATAGAGTAATTGATCCTTATTAATCATTTCAAACAGAATGTTTAAACAATGGATGATACTGTGAGAGGATTTGATGACTTAAACAAATTTATAAACATGTCTTTGTGACTTTGGCTAATTCAAAATCTGTCTTGAGCGAAGTTACTTCTGGAATATGTGACTTATGCAAAACAGTGCAGGTGATAACATAATCTTATATGATTTGAGCAAAAAAATAAGTCACAGTCAGGATGCATGCATGAGCTCTTTAAATCAGGTGATTTTACCAGAGGGGCCCAGAATCATAAAGAACTGATTTAGGCACACACAAAAAAGATTTTTGTCAAAAAGTGATTTAGGCTATTATATTAGGAAGGTGTGTGTATGATATAAGTCATGTGCATTTCTGCAAAAGCAATTCTCACAATTTAAGGCAAGAAGAAGGATATATTTTTTATGATATTTGGTCAAAACTTTAAAGGAGCACATACTTATTTTTGATCATTCTACATTATTGGTTATTTTTCAGGGACACAGCCTGACATCAGGCAGTGAGGGAGACGGTGTCACTACAGGTTCAGGAATAAAGTTTCTTTGGTTTTTGAGTTCAGTGGAGAAAACTTCCATTATGGTGAAGAAATATACAGTATTTTCTGCCTTTAAAAAAAACACTTTTAAACGATTTGAAGAGGTGACATCACCATCTCAGTAAAACACTGAAAGGTAAATAATTTACATTTGTCCTTAGGTAACTCAGGAAATATATGTGGTAAATAAGTGTTAAAAATCTATTTAAACTGTTATAAGGTAGTACTTAATTACTGGCAATTTAATTACATTTTTTATATTGATGTTGCAGGTTTTATGAATTTTAAATACAAAAGCTTCAGATTTTTATTAAAATGTTTAGTTTTTAGTTTTAACCTAACATCTTGACATTCTCAGTTTGTTTCACACAAAATAATTTTTTTTTTTTAAATTTGATCATATTTTCTTTCTTTGCATTTTATTTTGCATCAGATTTTCAACATTGATATAAAGTCATTAAAATTAAACTTTTATTATCTGAAAACCTCCATCCTGTTCAATTTGGGTAACGTCTTGTATGAATGTTGATTAGGCCTCAAACTAAGCTGCATTTTTCTAATTGACTTAAAGAAAATAAACGTCATAAACAGTGTTTGAAGAATATTTCTCTGAATATGAAGACAGCCTGAGTGATTCCCAGTCTGTTTTTAAATAATTCAGTTCTAATAACGGTCTCACAGGTTGAGTCAAACTTTACGTCTTCATGCTGGTTTGTCTTTGTAGAGAAATGGCTTCAGATTATCTGAAAAGCTTTAAAACAGATTAGATTTTAAAAGGCCTTAATGCAGTTGATAAATCAATTTGTTTTCATGTGTGCGTGTGTGCGTGTGTGTGTGTGCGTGTGTGTGCCTGACAGTGCATCTCTGACCCTTTGATTGAGGGATAAGTCACTGCGTGTGCGTTCATCTTGGTTTGATGGCCGGAGAGAGGGCTGATTGACCCTTTAACCTCTCGTGAGGGGCGGTGCCTCTCGCTGTCCGGAGCCGTGTCAGTGGGTTAATGAGCGGCGGCTGCTCGGGGCACGCTGGGCCGTGGCTAAGTGACCAGGCCAGATGACCACCCTCTGCTCCGACTCAGGACCTCTGGTCCATCTCAGAACTTAAGCTCTGGTTTGTTCAGCTGCTCCTCAAGCTTTCACTACTCTGCAATAGAGAGGCTCCCTAATGGCCGCCCACAGAAACACAATAAACAGAAAATCATAGAATGTTACAACAGAAAAGGCCAGAAATTCATCGTGATGTAAAAATATTAGTTAAAATGGGTGTCAGTGACATTTTTCTAGAGGACTTGTTCAGAAATGTGTTTTGATGATGTTACTTTAAGATAAATGATTTCCAATTTCTGTACTATCTTGGTGCATCCACATGAAATAGAAATTATTACATTAATAACTGATTAACATTTCGCAATGATCCATTAATTATCAGTCATTTCTGTTTAAGATCAGAGAAGTGCCACAGCAGCAATACTGAATGATGAAAGTGGCTGGGACACATTTTAGCACCGGCATCATCCTGTTACCTTAAGAAACAACTTGATTTTTTTCAGAAGATTTGAAAAAGCTAATTTGATTATCTGAAGTTTTTTATCCATGCAGACAAGGGGCAATGGCAACATTTGTATTAGCACTATTAAACATTGTGTTATATTTAATGTCAAGAACTCAGTAATTTTTGTATAAATTTTCAACCCAGTTTATTTCAGATTTATTCATCATTATTTTCAAAGTCCATGACATCTCAGTAATGAACCATTTATAGCCTACATTTTAGTGCAGCAGGACTGTGATATTTAAATGACTAATAAAAACTGATTTTGAAGCATTTTTTCAAAATTGTGCTTAATGCACCTGACACAGATCTGCATGCACAGTGAAGAGCTGCAGGAGACGTGATTAGGGTCTCATGTCTCTTGTTTTTAGGGGCACAAAATATAAACATGAAGGCTGAGGAGCTTGGTGAAAAAAAGATGAGAAAAAACTGTCAGGAAACATGAACAAAGAGTTCAAAACTGAAGACAGCACTCTGAAGGCAACAGGGTCTTACTAATAAGAAAACTGAGGACTCTATGTACTGGGAGGGGTGATTACTCATAATACAATGAACTAATGACTAGGATGAACTTAAAGTTTAAACAGAAGAAAAAACAATTTCAGAAAACTAAAAGCTTTATACAGTTACTCCAGACGTGCCATTTCTCAGCACTGGACACAAAAAAAAAAAAAAAACCAAATTACAAAAAAATTCTGCGTGAATTATTCTGCAATAAAACAATTATTTTATGTATTTACATCACTTTTTTTGTTAAACACACAGTTACACAATTCATTAATCTTCTGTTTCTTCATCTGATCCCTACATTTAGTATTGGTGGTGTGGCACAAATTCACAGGCTAAAACACAAAACAACAGCTCAATACTTGTTTTATAAAAGACAAATGCAATAATCTTGTTTATCATTGCCAGTAATTACATGATCTCATGAGAAGTTGACTTGAAGTAATAGTGACTTAACTCGTTCTTTTCATGCAGCGCGTTTGACCCACAATGCAACGGGCCTGCGTCTCGGTGCACACGGAGGTCTTTGGGGGCTGAGAGCGTCCGGTCCCAGTGTGGACGCTGGTTTAAAGTGAACAGGGTAATGAATTTTAAACTGCTGGAGTAACAGCTCTCAGACATGTGGTTGTAGTGTGTGAGGCTGTGTGAGTGGGTGGGCGTGTGTGTGTGTGCAGTTAGGATTTGTGGTTGTGTATCACTATGAATGTAGGGGATATGTGCATTAATGGGGTGGGGGTGGGGGGTGGGAGTCAGCCCTGGATGTGTGAGTTTATGTGCTGAGGATAAAGACCTAGCAAAGCAGCCTAGCTTAGCTGACAGGTGACAAGGGTTGTTTTCAATGGGGATTTTGTAATACCAACAGGGAGGAAAAAGGCCGGGGTACCAAGGGACCTCTGAAAAGAGAGAAAGAAGACTTTTCTTCTGGCAGAGAAGGAAGACAGAAAGAGCCCCGAAGGCTGCGAAGGACTTAGGGATCCCCCTAATCAAACTGCTCCACCGTCTAGCGCACTCATTTTTATTTAAAACGCAGAAATGCTAAATCATTCCAATCGGATTGATCCCCCGTGTCAGCGCCTGTGTGGCATTTTCATTCTCTTCTTTCTGTCTTGTCCTCAACTTTGACATATCAGTCAAGCAAGGACAGAGCTGTTACAAAAAGACTGATCCAGAGGCGGCCTAATGGCTGGGAAGTGGCATTCTAAATGTTGTTTGTGAATTTGCATGACTTAACTCATCCTCTTGAGAAGAAAATATTTAAATTTGTTCAGATTCAGAACATTTGTCTCAAAATTTTGACTAAAGAAAAAATAATTGTTTCATTCCATCAGATTTAAGAACAGAATTTAACCAAACATGGCATTTTGTGAAAAATAAATCATAAATAGAAAAAATAAAAATGAAATGGAGAAAAAAGAGAACATGTTTTTCTAAAGTTCAATCAGTAATATTTTATAATTCTTTGTCATTGTTCTTCAGAAGGTGAACAGTTTGGGACCGCTCCAAAACTTTTCAGTTTCAGACCCACAAAGCAACAATGACTCACACTCGCTACAGGAACGTCTTCGGTTTAAGTGCACAAATACTACACTGCAAAAACTGATTTCTAAGAGAGTAAAACAGCCTTGTTTTTAGACATTTTGACTTATTTTTGTCTAAAAAGAAAATATATTCTTACAGCCCTACTTGAAATAGGCCAACTCTTCTTAAATATGGTCAAATTTTCTAGATTTGAGCAAAAAAAATCTGCCAGTGGGGTAAGCAAAATTTGCATGGCTAGATTCCTTAAAACTAGCAAATTGTTCTAAATGCAGAAAATGTTGCTATTCTTGTTTTTCTTGTGGTAAAACTTTTGATGTGACTACAGTCCTGACGTCCCACTTTAAAAACACGGTATATTGTTAAAACTGAAACGTAGAAAATCTACAACTGAGTGTATTTTCATTTGTTGTCATTTAAACTCAGACTTGAAAGATGTGAAGAAGAATTCTGAAGTATATCCTCCAACATGAAGAAGTAAACCTCCTATAGGTCCTGAGCTTGGTGTTCATTTTTACCTTCCATAGCTAACTGAGATTAGTCATCTCCTGCTTACCCAGGTCTGGGTCATGGGGGCAGCAGCCATAGAAAGGAAGCCCAGACCATCCTGTCTGTGGTCACTTCCACCAGCTCCTCCAGTAGGAGGGTGCTCCAGGCCAGACTTTAGATATAACCCTCCAGTGTGTTCTGACTCGTGGTCTCCTACCAGGACATATAAATAAATCACCTCAGCTGGCTTCTCTTGACATGGAGGAGCAGTGGTTCTATGAGTCCCTCCCAGATGAGCTCCTCTCCTCAATGTAGTTGCAATCTTTTTCCTTCTGTCATTACTCAAAGTTTAAGACCACGCCAGGTGAGGGTGGGAACATAGAGAACTTTCTGGTTTAGACACAGCAGACCTGTTGAGTGTCTGCGCTGATCCACCTGTCGATCCCCCACTCCACCCATCCCTTGTTTATGAACAAGACCCTGAGATACTTTAACTCCTCCACCTGAGCCCAGACCTGTCCCCTGAGCCGTCCTTTTCTTGTTGAGAACCTCCGATTTGGAGAGGCTGATCCTCCTCTCAGCCGCTTCACAGCTGCAAACCTCCTCAGCAAGAGCTGAAGGTCAGAGGACCACATCATTTACTCCTCCTTGAACCTTTACCTTATCGTGGAGATGAAGGGTGCCCTAATCATTCTAAGAGCTGAGGCATTACACCCCTGCATGGCAAACTGATCCTGGGTGAAGGGAGCAACAAAAACCAGTTCAAAGAAACACTTAGGTTTATACTCTTTGCTTCCATGTGTTTTCACCTTAAGCGCGAAGAATTCTGTAATCGTTTGCAAAAAGAAACACCTCTTTGGGTTAAACATTCTGGCTCTGGCCAGCAGAGAATATTTACCCAAACAAACATCCCCTCCTCCACACTAACACACCCACCGCAGAGGCTGAATGAAAAGAGAAGCACTGACTCAACTCTCATCCTTTCCACCGCCGTCCGAGATTAAAACATGAAATCATTTAGTGTTTGTGTGGTCCTCTCTCTCTCTTTCTCTCTTTCTCTGGCCTGTGAGGAGAAAGGATGGACCGGGTGTGGAAAAGTGAGGAGCGTCCCAGTCAGTGTGTGGGAACCACAGAAGAAGAAATCCCTGGCTGATCCTGGCCAAGACACTTTGTTTTTCTGCCCTCTGCTCCCTCCCTCTTTCTCTCTCTCTCTCTCTCTGTCCATCCATTTTTTGGGGGTTTTCATTTTTATTCATTGGGCGATTGGTGTGGAGGGAAGGGTGTCAAGAAAGCAGGGGGCAGTTTGTCCCTGTGTGTGTGTGGGAGGAGGAAGGGATGTGGATGTAGGTGCAGGCCTCAGACCAGGCCTGGCAACAATAGCCACAGTGTTGTTTGGGTTGTTGCGTCCAGGACTCTTGGACATTCTTCCCATGTCAGTATAATCACTACTGGGAGGTAGCTCCATTACGGATTACCATATCATTAATAGTATCCATGACTTTTGTTCAAAGGCTACTTGTGTAATGTTGCCTTGTGGATGACGGCTAATCCGCTGAGCTGCAGCTGTAGGAAAGAAGAAGGGTAGATCCCACCATCAGTCTCTCTCTCTCTCTCTGCTTCACACACACACACACACACACACACACACACACACACACACACACACACACACACACACACACACACACACACATATGTGGACACATATAGAGGCATCAGCCCACTGGGATCAGGCCGCTCAAAGACAGATACAAACAACAGTCAAATACAAAGTTCTCCCCAATGCGAAAGAGAAACATCCATTCTACACTTCCCAACTGATCCCCTGCGTAAAGCCTCCCCCTCTCCTCCCCCTCTCCTCCCCTGTCCCCGACTTGGCTGTCGTCCTCCCATTAAAGCCCTGTGCTCTCTCTCCTCTCTCCTCTCAGATGGTGGGCCAGATTAGGAGGGGAACAATAACAGTTTTCAATGTAAAATGTGCGTCTTGTTAGTCGCCGTCCCTCCTCTCCCATCTCAGGACGGGAGGAGAAAGGGAGACGCGTAAGCAGTCATTCAGAAAGTTATCTGTGGGTGTCTTCTAGCAACAAAAGTTGGCTTGTTCTGCGTCTGTTTTAATCCCTCTCTGCTACTCGATTCTGGTTTGTTGTTTTTAATTTCCCAGACAGTTTTCACTGTTATTTTAACCCAGTAACTCCTAATGTTTACATTTTCATGTGATGCTAGAATTTGTGATGGTTTTAGGTTTAGAAAATTATCATTCTGATAGACGTTTAATGTCAAAAAAATAAATAAAAATTGTGGGAATCAGTTTCTGACACCAAAAACCTCCAAGTTTTCTTTAAAATTATCTAAATTATAGAGGTTTTATTTGTTGTTGACAGGTTTTTTTGAATGATTCAGCTGCAAAAGATTTGATTAGGAAATTTCAGATTTTTAAATTAAACATCAAAGTGATGCTGGTCAATGAAATCATGCAGCATCATTCTGTTAACTGATACATGATGAATGTGTTCAAATGTAAGACTTTAGAGTTCAGTTTGATTCTGAAAATGTCATTATTAAGTTTTAAAATTAAATCAACAGATTTAAGGCACAGAACTAAAGAGGCTTTAATTAAAACTTAAATAAAAATTAAAACCTGCTCATAAAGAACACAAACAACACATAAATGTTTATCTGATCAGTTGATTTTCATCTAATAAAAATAATGTGACATCCACACTCTGCATTCAGAACAGAGAAATACGTTTGTTTTTATGCACTAAATAAAAATGCATTTTTGTTAGGTCAAAAAACGAAAAGAAGTTAAAAAAAAAACAACCAAGATTTAAGATCTAAAAATGGCCATATAGCAAATAACCTAATCGATTAAACTATTCACAAAACTAAACAGAAAACATAACATCAACAATAGTTAGGAATATATGGTTTGACATTCTTTGTTGTCAAACCAGGATATGAAATGATGTTTCAAGACTAGACTGTACTAGGCTAAAGCAATCGATAACCAATAACACAAATGTAAAATAAAACAATAAAGAACAATGAGAGCGAGGCGCTGCGGCCGTGCAAGTGGCATAGAGAATTGTGCAAAAGGTCCAAGGTATTGTGCAACGTAACAAATGTGCAAATATTGAAAATGTTGTGCAGATTTGCAGACATGCATAAGTCCAAGGCAGTATGGTTTATGTACAGGATGTCCTGATGCTCCACCAGAGCTCAACAACATACAGCAAACATGCAGAGATCAGTTGATTGACAGAACAGAGTCAAGCCACAGTGCTGCCGACAAAAACATATCAAAAAGGTTCCTTTTTTTAATAAAAAGGATTGTCTCTTCCTCTGTTTGACTGATAGGCTTGTTGGAGAGTTTGGCTGCATCATGTTTTCTGTGTTCAACATGGAGTCCTGCTGTGAAGGTCACGGTGAGGTCAGCTAAGGTCTGACTGCTTCACCCACCAACGCGATGACCACCTACAATAAACAGCTGCAGCAGATCTACAACTAAACAGTCAGTTAATATGTTTATAGGTTAGAATAAAAACATCTTCTCATCAGAATCATGCTCTTCAGTTTGTCCACATTATAAACTTTATTTCTGATAAGCTGGACTTCGTTCAGTCGGAGCTCACAATCATTTGAGATGAAGACTTTGACGCTGTGTAAAAATCTCATCTCTGCTTTATTTCTCTCTCTCGTCTGGTTTCTAACGTTGTGACCTCAGAGCGTGACCTCTGGAGCCCCGGGGTCCACCCTGCTGGCCCCGTGCTGGCCCCCGGGGGCAGCAAAACACAGAAGAGAGTCCGTCCAAAAGGCAAAGCGTCCCGATCTCTCTCCCCTCATGAGTCCAGCCAAGCGCACGGGGAGCACATTAGGACCTCTGGGTTTTATTTACCCTTTCATTTTGGCCCCGCAAAGAGTCAACAGGGGCGTGAAGTTAGTCAGGTGCCTCGGCCGTGACCACGTCAGACACATACAGGCTTTCTGCTGCCCAAAGAGCCCCGTGCTGCTTTCTCCTGATTCACAGTGTCAGTTTTCATATCCTCCACTGAAGCGTTAGTTTATGACAGGACTGGACCGGCCCTGGTTACAACATAAAGACTTTTAAAAATAAGCTTTTATATGTCAACGCAGGGAGGCTGAAGCTGAAAAGGACAGAATTCCTTTCAGTTCTCAGAAAGGAATTTTAGAGATGGAGGAAAAGTAGAAGCAGGAGAGAAGTTTACGACTTCATCAGATCAGGAAATCAGCAGAAGTGGTTCAAACAAGTTTCAGGCAAATGCTTTTATCTCAATTTAAAGGCTGTTCTGAATTTTATCTGCTCAGATTTTGAGTAAATCAGATCTTTGCTGCTTTTCTGTTGTTGTTCTGCTCGTCTCTTAGTTTTACAGCATTAGAAGTTTTTGCAACTTTTCCAGCCTCTGAATCAGAACTTTGAGACATCAAAGAATTTGTATGACACTTGAGGACTTTCGAAATTAGTTTCAGTGAAGATTTGACAGTAAAAACTTTTTAGGATTGGTCCTTAATGATATTTTATCATTTTGATATGAAATGTGTGGAGTTTTGAGGACTCGCAAGTTTGCATCTCACCAAATTTATTCCTGAATTTTAAAACGGGCAAAAGCCCAAAAGTAAATTCTCTAACATCAAAACAAAGCAAACCTGAAAGCCCATTGAACATCTTTATTAAAGTTTCTTTCACGTATTCTTTAAAATGTGAATAATTCATTAATGGTTTTAATCTTAATCCCATTCATCTTAAAAAAAAAAAAAAAAGATCTTGGAAATGATTTCACTCCATGAAGACCTCCTGTGACATTTCTCACATGGTGCTGCACCAGCCTCGTCCGTAAACACCACTCCCTTCACCGACACACAGGAACCGGAATGTGTGGCGCTCTTTGTCCAACCACCATGCCAAATTACCTGATTTATCTGGAGCACTTTCCGATGTCACACTGTCTGTTTGGTGACAAAAGTGCCCCTTGTTGTGGCACGTCAGATAACCAAACCCGCCCTCGTGAAGCACGCAGCACATCCATAAATGCCCCCTCACAACCTTTTGTCCCCTAAAAACAAAGACCTGGGCTCCCTCTTGGCAAATGATGCCTTAATTGTGTGAGTTAACAAGCTTGCTCTTCATGTCCAATGAATAACAAAGAGTTTTATCCAACTTTGTTTCTTTTTGTTAGTTTTTTGTTTGGTTGGCTTATTTCTGTGGTTGCACACTTAGTCAGGTGGTTCCCATGATGCTCGGTTTCTTCAGGATGCTCAGATTGTTCAGATCTCACTGACAGCAAGAAACATGAATAAACAGAAACGTAGAGTGACTGTACATTGTTTCCACAGTGGGGTATTTTGTACTGTATTCATCATGCTGCCATTTATTTTATGGGTGTCGTTGACCCCCGTCTCTTCTCCCTCCTTTAAAACACTGCCTCTTTCATCACTCTACTCGTTTTTGGCTCAGATATTTTTACTCTTTAAGGTGGTAGTGATGAAAAGAGCATTTCCAAGGATTTGCATAATCTGAAGGCGCTGCTGGTGAGCACACGGGGATGTGCCAAGAGCAGAAAGGTGAAGCATATCGTCCCTCGGCAGGGGGCAGAAACGGCTAAATAAAAAAATGTATGCTCACATTTAATATTTAACATCATTTTGCGATTTTGTGTCTGGCTTTGAATTAAAAAGACATCAACCCTTTTCTTGAAAAGATGCAACAATTGTCACTCTTTGCTCTCCGTATGAGCTCACACTCCCAGACAATCAAAGGGCATTGATAAGTGTTGGGTTGTGGGGTTTTTTTGTTTGTTTTTTCTTCATCAACAGACTCCATTCATGTCTGCTCTCGCCTTACAGTGCCCGCCATTCTTCAGACACGACTGGTGCCAAGGCAGTAGGATGGCGGGCTCTCTCTGATGGGAAGCTGTTGCTCATGTGTTGGGTTGGCTGCCAAGTTTTGGCATTATTGGGCGAGGGAGATGAAGGAGGGGGGAGGGGTGTACAGAAAGGGGGCCCTTTAAACCCTGTGAGATAGTGCTATCTGCTGTGGGAATGATCTTCATCCCTTCTCCCCCTTCTCTAATACTTAGACTCTCTTCTCTCACACAGTTTCTGTTTCTCCCACTCTCCTCCTCCTTCTATGTCCCCCCCCCCCCCCCCCCCCCCC
>SSNR01000018.1:588434-614772 GCA_006937965.1 Callopanchax toddi
TTCTATGTCCCCCCCCCCCCCACACACACACACACAGACCCCTCCCCCATCATCTCCTAGCCTCTTCTCATCTTTTCATGCTGTAGATCAGACGACCATCCTGAGGTGAGCTGGCGGAGATCCGAGGCCACCGAGGGCACTTTGATTAGCGACTGGCCCTGACTGTTGGATTTCTCACAGCTTGTCTTTGGCTTCACTCCCAACGTGCGACTGTAACACAAACAGCAGGACGTTTAGCGTTGAGGAGCTTAGCTGAACCAGACGTCAGCGCTCACATGGACGCAAAGAGAAATAAAAGAGATTTCTGACACTAATGGGGCAAAAACATCCCTCAGAATGCCAAGTGGTCTCTGAGGTTGTGACTTTGAGATTCAGATCTCAGAACTGAGTGTTACTTTATTGATCCACAGTGGAGAAATACAAAGGTAAATGTACAAAGATGCACAGAAATGTGTGACCTTTGCACAGACCCTCCTTACAGGATAATGTGATGAAAGAAGAAACTAAACCGTGGGAATAAATGATCTGCGATAACGCTCTGTTGTACATTATGGAGCCTTCAGGCTGGTGCAGCAGGTGAGAGGAGATGTCCAGGAACTTTACCAACATCCTTCTCTCACCTACCTCCTCATCAGAGTCCAGCAGCAGCCAAGGACTGAGCAGCTCTCCTAACCAGCTTGTTCAGTTTCTTGGTTGTTGCAGCCCACTCCCCAGCAGACCACAGCTTAGTGGATACTGGAGCACACAACAGAGTGGTAAAAGTTCTCAGCAGATGGGTGCTCACACCTCAGGAGGTGGAGGCAGCTTCTTAAAGAGAGTGTCTAGTCTGTGTTGTTGGACCAGTTCAGTTTATTATTGGAGTGGATACCCAGGTACTTAAAGGCTGAATGTTCACCGGTATGTGATGATGTTTCTTTAAAAGTCAATCACCATCTCCTTTGTCTTAGATGAGACAGGACCACTTGCATGTTTGTAGTTTAGTTTATAGCTGAGCTGCAAAACAGTTAAATCCCTCTGAAATGCCTTGACCCTTATATACAAAGCGCCTGCAGACATGTTATTCCCCTACTTAAAGATGGACTTTAATGTCTGTTTCATAGTTTTAACAAATTATATCCCATGAACCAATGAACAGATTTTAACGCAACTCTCAGAAAGTAATCACTGAACGTACATCTGGAGTCAACTCAGTTCAAGATGGCTGACACTGCCAACTGAGCTTCATTAGCAAAAATGGCAAAAATTCAGTCAAATTTATAGACATTGCTAAAAATTTGGGATGAAAATCCTCCCCATCACATGCTTCCAGCTCATCGTAACATCTTTGTTTAATATTTTGTCATTTACTGTTGGAGTCAGCAGGGGCAGAACGGGACATAAAATCAGCCCTGGTATTTTGGACCATCACATTGAACCAGGCATGCCTTCTCAGGCTCTTGTATGTGTATACAAACGTGAAACTCTTTAAAACCACATTAAGCCATGCAATGAGTTAATAGGAATCATTTAAAGTGGACTGGACACATTAAATACTTCCAAAAGTGACATTTATTAACACTACAAATATGTATACTCCACCACAGAGGTATTGGACTGGGGGGTTAACTGTGTACTTATAGCACCCACTGCAGGAAGGAGTCATCAAAAAGATTAGAATGGAAGGTTTTTATGGTTTTTAATGGGTTTTTGTACATTTCTAATTATGTCATAATGAAGTTGATCCTGGATGAATTAAGTTGTTGAGAATTAATTAACAACAATGATGCATTTTCTTTGAAACCCCATCACTCCTCTAAAAATGTAAATAATAGTTCAGTCTAAACAAACAGCAGCAGTTCTCTCAGAGTGAAGTAGAGAACGCCGCACCCTATTGACAACATAAATTATTAATATATAATAATTATAATACTTCCTGACATTAACGTCTCTGATATACCAAACAGCTACTCTATTGAAAGGCAATAAATAAATAAGTGACTTCAAAGAACTCATTTGTGATTTTCAAACATGAAAATAAAAGTATTCACCCCTTCAATGTTTTAGCCTTTTATTGCTTTTATAATCAGACTCATTATCAACATAATTGGCTTCTTTAACCAAAATATGACAAAGCTAACCGTTAATGTCAAAATGTAAACTGATTTCTACAGAACAATGACAATTAAATAAACATACTTATTATAAAATATGTGATTGCACAAACATTCACTCCTTGTAAAGTGACTGACTCAACTCAACAGAGGTCCAGCCAGTTGGTGCTAGTAGTCTCACAGTTAGTGGAATGGAGATCACCTGAGTGCAGTGACTGTGTCTCTGAAGACACCTGTCTGGAAGGTCCATTCACTGGTTAATCAGTGTTCCTGGCTACCTTTACAGCAAGGAGGACACACCAAGCAAATCAGAGAAAGTGACTGAAAAGTATAAGTCAGGGGATAAACTCAATATGCTCTGGATGTCACAGCTTCATCAGCTGAGATGGGAGACACTCATACAGGATCTGTTGTCTGGGTTCTTCACCAGTCAAAGCTTTATGGGAGAGTAGCAATAAGGAAGCCTGTTGAAGACAATTATTATTATTAAGTCTTAAGTTTTTCTAAAAGGCATGTTGGAGACTCCATGGTCAAGTAAAAGTTCTTTGGTTTGATCTTCAGACATGGATCAAATACTGATCACCTAAAACACACCATTCCCACCGTGAAGCATGGTGGTGACAGCATCATGCTGTGGGGATGCTTCTCAGCAGCAGGTCCTGGAAGGCTGGTAAAGGTGGAAGATAAAATCCATCCATCCATCCATCCGTTTTCTGTAGCCGCTTATTCCTCCACAGAGGGTCGTGGGGCAGCTGGTGCCTATCTCCAGCGGTCAAGGGGCGAGAGGCGGGGGACACCCTGGACGGGTCGCCAGTCCATCGCAGGGCCACACAGAGACAAACGAGACAAACAACCACACACCCACTCACACCTAAGGACAATTTACCAGCCCAATTAGCCTGACAGTCATGTCTTTGGACTGTGGGAGGAAACCGGAGTACCCGGAGGAAACCCACGCATGCACGGGGAGAACATGCAAACTCCACGCAGAGAGGCCGCAGAGCCGGGACGCGAACCCACGACCTCCTTGCTGCGAGGCAACAGTGCTAACCAGCTGCGCTACCATGCAGCCGGAAGATAAAATCAATGCTGCAAAATATAAAGAAATCCTGGAAGACAATTTGATTCCATCAGCAAAGGAACGATGGGTTGGGAGAAGATTTGATTTCCAGCAAGACAACGAGCCCAAAGCATCCAGATAAAGCTACACAGAAATCGTTTGAACAAGGTGGATGTTCTGGAGTCAGTCCCATATTGGTGGCTGGTCTTGAAAAGGTCTGTTTAACCTGATCCCACACAACCTGACAGCTTAATCAGGTTTGTAAAGAAGAATGGACTAACTGTAGTGTCCACAGACTCTGTGCTGCAGGTAGTCAAAGGTGCATCTAAATACTGGAGGAGGTGAATATTTATTCAGTCCCTTATTTTTGTTTAATTGTCTTTGTTTAGTAGAAATCAGTTTTTCCTCTGACATTTAAGAGATTTTGTCACTTTGATCTGAAAGGGGCAAAAACTCAAGGTCATCTTTTGAACCAGAAGAAATGACATCACTGTTGAAACTGACAGCCATCAGAACTTTCTTCTTTTTAAAATATTTTGCAGCATTTTTAAAAATCCAGCTGCATCCTCCCAGTTAAAGGTTCTCTTGATTCAACAGAAATTTCAACAATGTCTTCTGGACTGGAAAAAGTTGCATCATTTTCTCCTGAATTCTCCTCCGCAGCCATCGATGTTTCAGCTTCCATTACATTCATTTTCTTCAGCCCATCCAAGATTGGGTCAAGGAGAGAACAGGCCAGGGAGCGTGCCAACAGCAGAGTTACACTCATGAGAGCTTTATTCGTCCCTAAATTCTCCTCTGAATCTGATATTTCACCATCACTTTCAATGGATGAGGGGCAGACGTCTGAACCATGAAAGTGAATCATTGTCTTCAGAAGCGACAGACATTTCATCCTCTTCTGGAGTCGATGATATTCCAGGTTCATCGTCTCCTAACTTCTCCTCTGAAGCCAAAGAAATGTCATCTTTATTCTCCACAAAAGTCTCTTTTGAAGCCAATGGGTTTTCAGCTTCATCTTCTCCTGAATTCTCCTCAGGTTTTTTTTTTTTTAAACCGGGGGTATAACTGTTAGTTATTACAGTTTTAAAGCAGTTGTGAATGTCATTAAAAACAATCTTTAAAAAATGTATATATGAAAGGGATTATAATCAAAAACAACTGATAATATTGTACTTTTAACTTCGATTTATTATGTTGAAATGTTTTATTAAATTCCATTTATTTTAGAAGACTAGGACCTGTTTTTCATAGATTTTTGAGATATTACTTGTTTTTTTTAAGTGCAATTGATTTGCATGGTTTTAGCGAGTAAGTCAGATTGCTGTTAAAGTAAATATAAATATTAAGTCGGTCAAACTTTAAATAAGTTTGTTCCATGGACTAAACAAGAGTAAATTTCAGTGATTTAGTAGATTAAAATAATTCTAAGTAGTCTTTACTAAGTCAAAAGTACATCTAAAGTAAGTGATCAATTACACTTGATTGTTTTAGTTACTGAAACTCATTTATAAGTGTAGATCTAATTAAAATACCTGGTTCTCTTTACTTGTTTTTTTAAGTACAATTGGTGTCATGGTCAGGGTAAATAGGACCCAGGTGCAGGAGGATGGAGGCAGGAACAGGTGAGGTAGAACCAAAAACACAGCTTTATCACTGGCTGGACAGAGCTCAGAGAGACAGGACGAACAAGACCAGGGATACAACATGAGGACAGACAGAGAGTGACTGAACTAAACAGCACATAGGGAGGGAGGTGATCAGGGAAGACGAGACACACCTGTGGAGGATTAGTGCAGGACACAGGAGGAGGAACATGGAAAACACAGAGGAACAGACTGAACACAAAGGAGGCAGGACATGACAATTGGTTTGCATGCTTTTTAAGTAATGATAACAAATTGGATTTTACTGTAAATTAATTGCATCAAATCAACCATTGTTTGATATCCTGGAACAAGAAAACAGAAAACAATTTATTTAGTCTTTTTGGAGCTCAGATGAGAAATTTTGATTAATTTTGTGTCTGCATTAGCGTTGTGTGTAAAAACTAGCTGATTTTTGTTGTGACCTGTGAAGCATTGTGGGAAAACTCTTTGTTTAGAAAATGCTTGTGGCTGTTTTGAAATAAAACATCCAAAAGTTGTTCTCAGAATAAGAAAATTGTGTCATAACCACTACAGCAAAGTGAAAAATAAACTGCTTTTTTTTAAAAAACTCACTGACAAAATGTTTTTGGAAGTACGTAAAGATTATTTGTTATTAAATATCTTGAAATGTCTTCTATCTCATAACACTGTTTTCTCTAAAACTTCCTCAACGCGATCCACTTCAAAGGTAAAGTAAAAGTTCTGATGTTGTGTTTCTTTGAGACCCAAGCCAGCGATGAATAATTTTTGTTAGAAAGAGCTGATTGTGGATGTTCAGTGTGTGATATTAATGCGAAAGACAAACATTCTTCATCTGAAGCTCTGCCACTGTGGGCATTTTACATGACAATAAATGTTCTTGAGTCTGTTTTTATTCCTGCTAAATGTATTATTATTCATGTGATGTGCTGAGGCCAGATCTTTGAACATTAGTCTTTTATTTTTTTGCGTCGAGTCAGGATTTAAACCAATATTGAGGCTGCAGGGATCCAAGTATTCCCTGAAAGGCCTTTATCGTATTGTCACTTTTCCATCTGCGTGTTTCATGTCTTTCATTTGCTCTCTTGTTGCTCGTCTTTTAGGTCAGAGACTGGTTAATGTGGGTTTATCCGTCCATCCAGGAGATTAACGTGGACTTATCCATCTCCCTTCAGTCCACGGAGAAATGATTTCTGGTTCCATCCTCTCCACATGGAGGACACTTTATGTCCTCTTTGAGTCTAAAACCTGAACAGGTTTGAGATTCTTCAGGTCATTTTCAGCTCTTGGCACTTCTTGCTCCTCTCTCAAATAGAAACTTAAATTTCACGGTGTTGATTATTTTTCTTCATAGTCACTCAAGGATGAAGCACAAGGACTTGGAGATTGTTCCCCATTCAGATCCTTTACAATGGAGCTCCTTAGTTTAAAAAAACAACATGGAGGTTTTCCCTTCTCTCTTTTGCCTTTCTTCTTTCTTTCTTTTTTATTTAAACAATTCAGCTAGAAAAACAGAAGGTGCCTGAAAGACGTTTATTAAGACACTGTGGTCACGTATAGCCGCCGCCAGTTTGCCAAAAGCAAATCTCTTTCAATCTAAGTCTGTTTTCATTGGCTGGAAGGAAAACAGCTTTTCTCCTGATGACTCTGATCCTGAAACTTATAGAGGAAGTTTGGGGGGTGTTTTATTATTGTTGTTGTTGCAAATTTCACATGAAATTTGAAGAAACTGTTAGAGCTGTTTATCAGTTTTTTAATATTTGGCTGTATGTGCAGCAGCCTTTAACAGGGTGAGTTTTCATGTAAAGCATCCTGTTTAATCCTGCTGAGCTGAGCCTCATTTGCCTAAATGGAGAAACTTGGCTAAAGTTCAGAGGAAATATCCTTCATAAAACCTCTGACAGCCTTGAAATAAAGTGCTTCAATATAAAATTAATTTACTTTGACATAACTCAAACATCTTATTTAAACAGCAGTTTGATTTGAGCTGGTCCAACAGGAAACTGGACTCAGGTCTGCCCCCTGCAGCCCTGATGCAACCTGTCTGTAGAGTTTAAAGAACTACTCTTTAAATTCTGATTAGATGTAAATAGTTTTCTTTAAATCTGTCATTTAATTTCAAAGCTATATCAGATATTTCCTGATACCCCCGTCAATGTTTAAAGGATTTTGGTAAGAAACGTCACTGAAACCCCCAAAATAGTATTCAATCATTAAAAAAATGTGTTTTTACTTAATACAAACAATATAAAGTCCCAAATTGTTGCTCAAATGTTCGTCACACTTTGTTTTTCTAAGCTGTAGAGAAGTGTCTCAGCTGCGGACACGTTTGGAGACTTTACGCACAACGCGTAAAACAAGTCAAACATCCAGATTTTAGTGAGAAATAAAGTTTTTATTCACAAAATGTACAGGGGAGTATAAATAAAGGCAATGCGGTCAATCTACATGGCGTGCTGCGCGCTGTGCAGGCCGAACGTGTTTGCGTGCGTGTGACCAATGAAGTTGAAGTAATGGTGATGGAGTCCCTGCTCCGGCGACAAGTATCCGCCGTGCTGCTGCGTGTGAGCAGAGAGCGGCACCGTTTGGTACGAGATGGCCGGGCTGCGGGCCGAGCTGTGCCAGGAGAAGTGTCCCGGTGGGCTCTGCTGGAACACGGAGTCCGACGGGCTGTGGCTCTGGTGCTCCGGGGAGGAGTGCAGCTGGCTGAGGTAGTCCGACGGTTCCTGCATCGCGCCGACGGAGCTGAACAGAGGCTCGGTCACCACGCGGGACTTGGACTGCAGGAAGGCGAGGATCCGTGCGTACTTGATGTCTTTGGTTTCGGCTCGGTCCTCCGTGGTCAGGTAGTGCACCAAGTTCTTCATGCACTCGTGGTATCCGTAGTGGAAGTAGTTTGCGAATTCAGCCAGAAGCTCACCTGAAATGAATCAAAGCGCGCGGCGGTTACAAATCAAAATAAGGTGTTAGAATAAATGTTGACAATGTGACGCGCGAAGTGACCTAAAACACTCGAAAAGTTCACTGACCTTTTTCTCTCCCACGAGGGAAATCCGCTGAGTGGAGCGCTCTCAGGTACTGGACGGTCATCTCCAGGATTTCAGCTTTCTCCAGTTTCCCAGAGTTCTGTAAGAAATGACAACAAATGCTTGTCTTCTTAAAAAATGACAAAACTAAAATACGTTTGAGTATCGTTTAAGGTTGATCACAAACAGACTTTTTGGTGAATTCTTGACAAATTTTCTAGATGACTTAAAACTTTAATTCGGTCATAAACACCTGTTTAGCCAGCGCCATCGGGACGGTTTTTCCGAGCTCGCTTAGGCAGCGGTTGATGCGGTCTCTTCTTCTTTTCTCGATGACTTTGTGGGAAATTGGAGTTCTCTGTGGAAACATGAAAAGAAACAAAGATCAGTTCACAGAATCTCAGCAAAACGTTTGTTCTACTAAAATGTCTAAACTGAGAAAAATAAACGAAACTCCATGAAATGCAGCATGGAGATGGTGGATTGAGTTTTGCGCGCCGCGCGCTTTGTGGCTCCAGAGCGCGCGGACACCATCACATCCAGACACGTTCATCAGGCTCCGATTAGATGAAGTGATGTATCTTTTTGTATTTGTAATGTAATACACGACATCACCGTCACGCAGTACGTGGATACCGTGGATCTCTGTTGCGCGCATGTTATCCTGTAACGCGCGTCACACGCAGGTGCAAAATATAATTTGATTCCACTGGCGCGCAAATTGCTCCATATAGCTGTTCAACCATATTAACAGAAAAAACTTGGCTATGCATTACCCAAATATAACAAAAACAATAAGCCAAAAAATATTTGAGTCCTCAAAGCAGCAGCCCGCGCATGGAGGCATACCTTCCTGTCCTTCATCTTCGATGCCATCGATGAATTCCTGATCAACCTTTTAAAAAAATAAGTTCAGCTGAACTCTGGAGAGGTGTTCCGGTCTGGTGGGAGCTGAAGCAGACTGGGGTTCGAGTGGAAAGCTGTCCCTTATAAAGAGACCGTCCAGGGAACTCTGGCATTCACGGTGTAAATTATTCCACAGGATTAGAGCCGCGCATTGGTTAAATGTGTGCGTTTAGGATCAGTTAAAGAAATAGTTAAAAATCCAAAGCCATGGGCTAGCAGGGGGGCAAACCTGCTTTGTTAATCCACGTGGCTGTTCAAAGGACACGTGATTACTTTTGGAATAGTATTTGCATAGTAACAACGCAGGCGGGAAATAAGAACCTCGCGTCGGGTTTGCCTGATCCGGCGGGGCGCGCTGTGCGCACTCAAAACAAAGCGGGTGGAAAGAAACGCCTTTTCTCTTCCAGCTCGCGTTTCTCACACGATCGCCTGTTTACAAATCCCAGCAAGCGATCTTAACTCTCGTCCAAACCCGGTCAGAGTTTTAAGGCCTGTCCAGTATCATTAGAGTAATTAAGTAAGCCTTTAATAGGCTGTTCCGCCAAGTTCAGGGGAGATCTTTTGGAGACGGAGTCCCCCCCGTTTGTTCTCGGCGTTTCTCACACGACTTGGTGACACGTCCATCTTTTATGAGAGATGGCAAGCTTTTTGTTTACATTCTTTATTTTCTTAGACTCCTCGGCAGGTGTGTGATTAGCCCTGGCACACGAGCGTCGTCTGCGTCAAGGCCAGCGTCTCCAGCAGCCTCTGGCACACGAGGGTTACCCACCACTGGAGACTCTTTGGAGAGGCTCAATTTGTATCCTATTATCCTATAAGAAAATGTCTATTCAGTCGAATGAATAGTTTCATTGGCCTAAATTTTAATAATGCTGTGAAAGAAAGGGAGAAATAAAGAAGAATGCAGCTGGTGCGAACGCGCATTATTCCCGTCACCTGCAAGATGCGTAGCCTGGAGACCTCTATTCATTTGCCTAATTTCGGTCAACTTAACAAACTTTGAGAGAAATTATACTGCCATTGTTATGAAGGGTGAAGCCTTCTGATCGAATTAACAGCATGTTTTGATCCGGTAAATGTCATTAGAAAGAAAGAAACAATCGCGTTTAAAGGGGCCTGGGTAATGCGCCAAGTGGAGACGCCAAAGCGCAAACAGCACAAAGGGTGCAAGTAAATGCCACAGGGGACTTTTGTACCCTCACATTGCTCAAGTTTTTCTCCCCCTAAACAAAGGGCATTATTTTATACTTGAATACATTTCATACAACAATTGGCTGTTTTCCTTCAAACATATTTTCACAGCAAGGTCCACAACAGGTTTATTGTGTGCGCTCGCTCGCACCGCTCTCATGCGCCACAACAGTTTGCTCCCATTCTCTTTGTGACTGAGAATGTTTTAATCTCGAAACTTTCGCCATGCTCGGGCATATTTGATCCTGTGAGCGATGTCGACGAATTAAAAGCAGCGGAGGTTGAAGAAAGCAAAGCTCACAAGACTTCTGAGGCTTTTGGAGAGTTTTGAGAGCACCATGGAGAGAAAGGCGCGAGTGAGCGGGACGGGGGCAGAAAATCCTATTACTCGAATGTGGAGTTTTTAACACTTTTTTTAATGTGTATGTTCTTTGGAATAGAAAAAGACTCGTGATTTGTTTTTTGTTTTTTTGTGCTGTTTGGTTTGCCAAAGAGATAAATTAAACCCTGGAAGTTTTGGCTGACTGATTTTGAGGTGTCAAAATGCTGCCTGCATGGTGACGGAGTCAAATCACACTATGATGTGACAAATATATTAATTAGCCTGAAATGGATTGATAATAGAATGTTGGTTTTATTAATGGAATTGGGTTTTGGTCTAATAAAACAAATTTTCTATTTATTTCGAAAAATAAGTTAAAACATCATTGCATATTTTAAAATATTATTCAGTGATTGTGGTTGCATAAGGAATAATAAAAAATAATCTAAAATTAATGAATTATCTAAACATCTTTTGAATTTGATTTTGGCTTGGAGAAAATTTGGCCTGGGGAAAAAGTTCAGTGCATTTCAGAAAATTTATATTCAGAAAAAAATAACTTTATGGATTCAGGGGAAATGTTGCTTTGGTTTTTGTTGAGCCCTTATCATATCTGTGGATCAGACATGCTAGAAGTCTTTTAAAAACAAGTTTCTGTGTAAATATTACCAGACAGATTTGAAAACAAGAATCTCTAGTTTTGTAATTTTATTGTAAATTAATCCCTCAAACGTCTCTATCCATAATAATTTAGGAATGTTCAGTATTTCCTGTAAACACATTTCTTCCTGTTAGATCATTTTAAGACAATGTTGACATTTTGACGCACTTCCTTAATTCCCCATAATAGATTGGCTCTGTTATCAACATGATTAATTCTAAGAAACATTTTTTAATCAATAACAATATTTTAAAAAATCATTGTGATATTTGTTTAATTTGAGGAACAGCTCAATGAAAAATGGAAATGATTCACCTGTTTAATGATAACTGATCATGTCATTTAGATCATATCAATATGAATCACAGCTCTCGTATTGAATACCTAAAGCATTTATATCTAATATGATTCCATGTTTATGCCACATAAAATCATGAACAAGCCTACAGTCAGAAAGCCTTGTTTGCAGCAGCAGCGGTCGCCGCGGGGTTGTCAGGCGCTGCGCTCTGACCCGTGGTGACCCCCATCAGGGTCCCGACACAATCCTTTGGTCTGGTGCGCCCCCCTCAGCCTGAACGGCAGCAGTTCACACGGTCCCCACTGAGTCCGTGGTAATAAATCATCTGAGCTGATCAGACTTCAGGGTTCAGCAGCTAAAGGCCTCTTAAAACCAACAGAGGGAACATTTCAAGTGTTCAGATAAAACAAGTGGAGCAAATGAACCCTTTACTCTTCTCGTGTAAATATTAAAAATAAGCTTTTTGTTCCATTTTAAATGTTAGACAATAATGATCAATGTTTTTAACTATTGACTGCACTATTTAATCTAATTTTATTGACAAATCAATTATTTTAAGTCAATTGTTGTAAGTTCTCTTCTAAATTATTATTTTTTTAAATCACATGCAAAATAAATTTGCCATGGTCGCCCATATGAACGAAATTTTTATCTCAATGGGATTTTGCCAGGTTAAAAAAGGTTAAATGAAAAAAAAATGCTACTGTAACACAAACCCCGTAAATTTATAAGGATAAGTGCAATACAACTAATTCTGGCAACAGTTTTATGCAATAACTAGTACTTCGAAGATTAAGTTAAAAAAACATTGCGACTCAATCAAAGCCTTGCTTTTGGCGCCCTCTTGTGGTAAATCTTAATAACTACAGCTGGTTTAGCGTCTGTTCATTGAGACAAAACTAATAAACTTAATCATACTATGGCGACTCGAGTCGTTATTTTAAAAAACAAATACAAATAATAAATACACAAGTGTATTTTCTGCTGTTCCCGATGTGTAGAAATGAATAAAACAGCCTGGTTTACAGTGACGTAATCATTGAGTTTGATTACTGAATATAACTTAGAGGGAAAATATTTTGCTCCCTTTTATAAAATTATCAAATAAATGATTTAGGTCCAGAACTACACGTTTCACCAGATTTTAATCTTTATTTGAGTATTTCTGTCACATGTCAGGGTTTTTGAACTAGCTGTGTGCAGAGTCTCCTCATGTGAAGACATCCTCATTGAGAACTCAAACTGAACTGATTTAAAAAAAAAATAAAACTCCGTTTGAACAGTTTAAATTTAGCAGCGTAATCACGCTGAGCTGTTAGTTGAGGAAATGTTAAACATCTAATTTTAATATCTGGTATAAGTTAAACACTAAGCCATTTTCTGTGGCAGTAAAACTTGAGGCAGCTGTTTAGGCTACGTTATGTTTTGTAATAGTTGTATGTAAACATTTGCCGTTTCATTAGCATAACTTTATGTCCATTTTCAGACAGTTCTTGAACACTCATCACTGTCACAACTCATTGGCCAATGAGAGAACGCCTTTCATAAAATTAGTGAAAGCAGCACGTAACCCCGCCTCCTATTGGCTGAGCGGCACCAGAGAAACTAAACACAGACTGTCGCGCGCCACCGCCGCTGTTGTTGCTTCTTGCTGGAGATTCACGTTAAAAGTCTGCAGCTTCTCACAGGTTAGTTCGACATTAGTCGCCATAAAAACCCAAGTATCCAAACCTGGGTGAGAGAGGAGAGTGAAACGGAGTGTTTAGGGAAGTTAGAGCGGGATGTGAGGCGTTCAGCGGGCTCAGTGTTGCCAGAAAGAGATAAAGAAGCGAGCCACGTTTTGCATATTTCTGTATGAGGCATCTTCGTTTCCGTTTGTCTCGCGATGGTCGCGTTCACTGTTTTAATGAGAGTAAGGTGCTTCTTAAAACGAGCGTGTCTGAAGGAGGGATGGTAACATGGACACGTAGCGTCAGAGGGGGAATAGATAGAGATTTTGTCTCGAAACTTTCCCTCTTTTTACCTTTTGCCCATCTTCATTTCATCTAATTTGCAGCCACATAATCGTTCAGTAGTTTGTTGATTAAATAAGACTAGAAGGAGTGCGTCAGAGGAACAATGCGACCACTATCTCCTGATTCAAGTGTTCACATTCCGCCACATCGTTCATGATGACTGTGTGCGTGTGCGCGCGCGTTAACCACGCTCTCTTTCACCACAGGAGGAAGTCTGCACCACGTCATGTTAGTCCATCCATTCTTCAGTCTTTCTTTTCTAGATACAAAATATGTTTCCCCTCCTTTTTATTATTGTTTTCTAATTCAAGAAAAGATGACGTCATTATTATTTTGTTTAGACTTCCTAAACGACCTGTTTCCCATCATTGTTATTTAGGCGTTTCAAAAACGAAACCCATAACAATTTAATGGTTCTCTTCACAAAATGGAGCAGGCATGCCCAAAATGCTGCTTTCAGGGTGGTTGAAGTATTTCATGCTAAGCAACAGTTGCCAAGCAACCGGAGGAAATTCAAAGGCAGGGGTGCTGTGAGGCATAAAGCTCTGGTTTGGCCCCCTTAGTCAGATCTTACATTTTATGTCTTGAATGCCTTCAGTGTGCACGTTTCCTGACATACATCTCCTCCATGCTGCTGCATGAACTGGAATACAGATGTGGACAAAGTTGAGGCCCACATGATGAAGGGGGAAAACACAATGATGATATGCACTTTTGTTGAATTTCAGTCTCACTTATTTAATACCTTATTTTCATCAGCGGTGTCCTAATTGGTCTAAATTTAGTGACGGATGATGCGATCTGACACTGAAGTACCTTGACCTTGGAGTTCACCTCTGATCTCTGGAATTTGTTCTGGGCTCTTTACTTTTATTATCCGTTTCTTCTATTTGTCATCAGCTTACTTACTGCATCCACATCCAGTGGTCACACTTTAAATGGGCAGTATGACTGATTACAAGATTAAAGTTTTATTAGTTAGCTTTCCAAAATGATTCTATTGAACTACAATAAAGAAGCAAAGTCTGACTTTTTTGTAAAAGTTATTTCAGTCACTATTGTGAGGGTTTTTTTCTTTAATAGAAGATTACCAACAACTTTATCCATGATTGTAGCTCTTTGAAAAATATAAACAGTGAAGGCTAGTGAAGGGCGTGTAATGTAGTCCAGTCCAAAGTTTAGAAGTGACTAAAAAAAGCTTGATCACCTCTAGATGTCCGTTTAACCATCAGAGCAACTAACAGCTGTTCTGCAGACCTGAGAGAGCGAGATGGGATGTAAGGCTGCAGGAGTTCAGACGAGTAAAAAAGAAAAACCATTTTAAAACTGATTCAGGAGCTGATGAAGTGAGGCTAAGACTGTCGTCATGTGCTCCCTCTTCTTGGAACCTGTTAGGAATCCTGCAGCTGTGTTTGGAGCAGCTGGAGTCTAGAGCTGGGAGCCTGGCTGATTCCTGTATAAGTAATCCAGTCTAGCTGTTATAAATGCACGAAGAAGAAGCACTGTTTCAAGATGGGATTTTGAAAGATGAGGTTTAATCCTAGACGGACGGCGTAGGTGGAAAAACGGGTTCCAACAAGTGAAGTAGGCTCTATTTTTTGTTTGTTTGTTTCACTGGGACAGAGTGAGCTGCCACTTGAATTTCACATACGGGTTAAACCTGGCTGCTTCCTGTTTCAGAACCTTAGTTTATGACGCGTTTCTTGTAAAGAAATAATGAGCTGTGGCCACTTTAACGACTCAAATGCAACAGACACAGCTGCTATGACACCCATTGACATTAAAGTTGTGGATAAACGTGCTATATAACATCTCCGTAGAGTTGAGTACATTTTGGTGAGTTTTTAAAAATGATCATAATTTGAAGCAGTTTAAACAAACCTTTTTGTCCAGAATATTGGAGATTATTTGAGACAAAAATGATCTACAAAAGTGTCTAAAATGTGTGATCCACATCAGGCGCTAGCTCAACTCTGGGAAATGACAGCTGTCTGTGTGATTGTCTCATCCAGTGTTCGACCCTGGGACTGTTTGCACATGCATGATTAACGTCCAGCAAAGATACTTCCACTTCCAGTTCTCTTTAGAAACCAGATGGTAGATGTAGGATAGATTTAAGTTTTAAAGCCAAAGCGCACTGTTTCAGGTGGGACGAGGCTCAGACCAGAGGTGGATCTAGCACTGCCAGCCTTTTAGGGCAAACTTCCTGTCAGAAAAATCTGTGGAATGCAGGTTGGAGTGAGTTAGTGTCATTTTTCTCCCAGTGCTGTTCGGTAGACAGTAAAACGATCGCACAGATGCAGTCATGTGTTTTCCCTTCAGCACAGGAGAGCCTTCATTACAGCAGACAGAGCCAGGGTTTGTGTCTCCGTGACTCTGTCATTACTCCGGTCATTTGAGAATACCAGTATGAGTCTGTTGTGAGACCGAGGGCACGGCAGGCAAAAGGAGCTGACGTTTACAAAACAATCGGCTCATATGTGTGACCTTTTTAAAGCAGAGATTTCACTCTGCAGATTTAAAATGTCACCCCAACAAACTCTTACTGCCTCAGAGCAACTTTAGAGTCATGTGGGCGCCACAAATTAAGACCTCAAATTACCAGGCACTGATTTTTATCGTGCAAATTTTTAAGTTTCAACTAAAAATGAAGAGAACATATTTAAATATAAACTTTTATGTGCGCCAACATACATTAAGTCAAGTGTGGAAGTTTTAAAACTATTCAGATCTTTTGAAGTGGTTGGTCTGCAGCTAGCCGTTAGCTCGTCACTGTGGTCAGAACTATCAGTTTCTTCTGAGGTCATTCAAAGAGCTAATCGAACTCTCCCTGTAAAGCCAGATTCATCCAGTTTATTGTTCATAATGTGAGATTTTTGCCACTTGTTAAGACACTTCTCCCCTCCAACACTAAATTGTTACTTATAAATTAATTGACACCACTACACAGCAGGAATGACACTAAAATACATCCAGGAAGTATTTTCTTTATGCACAAATGTGATAGTTTCTTCTAATGTGCTTATATTTTTTTTCTTTAACATTTGCAAAACGTTTTTGTTGCTTTTTGTTCAGCTTTAGAGATGAAGTTGCATGAAGAGTCTTTTCTGTTTTTCCTAATTTACAGTTGCAACTGTTATAAAATCAGTGGGTGCACAGTCTGTTGATACAACACAAAGCTCCCTGCATGGCGGATGTGGTGACGTCAGTTTGGGCGTAAACTTTGCATAAACGGGCGTCTCCATAAATGCAAGGAGCAACGTACCTGAATATGTGTGAATATGTCACAATATGGATACAGCTGACAGAGCGAATCAAAGTGGATTTATTCAGCCACATGTTGGATCATTTTTTATTAAGCTGTGTAAATACACATCAGCTGAGCTCAGGTGAAAGCTAGTTGGTCCAACAGTGTAGTCCCAGCGGATTTTGTTGACATAATAAACAAAGATGTTGCTAAACGTTAACAGTTCACCTTGTCACCATGTCAGACTGAGCTACAGTGGATGTTTCCACTGCTGATGCCAAACTAAGTGACTCCTTCCTCTGACTTCAAGTTAATTTACAGACAAAAGTCTCGATCGTCTCATTTAACTACAATAAAGAGTGTAATTTAATCCAGAATATCAGATTCCGGTGTAATATCTTATTATTCTAAGATTGTGAAGGCAGCATGCCCTCGTGGTGGGTGTGTGACCTTTGCTCTACTTTACAAATCCCACCCTCCCCTCCTCCCTCCTCTATACATTTCTCCGCTGCGTGGCCATGTGACCAGGAGGGTGAGGTTTCATGAGTGGGGTCAGGATCTGCTCTCCTTAGTGTGGCGGTTGTCTTGTGCAAGGTCAGCCTTTGGCTCCCTAAAACCAGCAGGGTGATGAACACGAGTCAGGGTGAGGGTTGAAGAGCAGGAGTGACGTCACACTGCAGCCACATGAGCCTCAGTCCGGCCAGCCTGCTTCACTGGGACCGGTTGCAGACGGTCCCATCGTTAGGAACAAGCTGAACTGGTTTCATCTGCCCTGAAGCCCTGTGCATAGAAAGGGTTGACAAACAGGCTGTTGAATCAGAATCATATCATATTTGCTCCCTCTGGGCATGTTGAGATGTTAGAGAAAGTGTTTAGATCCATGTCAGGTTTCTGTTTCTTTATGAAGTGGGTAAGATTTTAAAGATGCAACAGCGTGTTGCAACACGCCCGACACTCTGGGGAAGTGACTGACTGTTTCAGACTCGTCTTCCTCTCTAGTAGCTAAATTAAGAAGAAACTCGGTAACAGACGAGACAGCGAGGATGTGGAGGAGCTGTGGATTTACATAAGAGGATGAAACTAATGATTCCTGTTTTTGTGACATTTTAAATTCAGAATCCTAATGAAGATGAAGGACGGGCGCTAAAGGACTAATCAGGAATGTGTTTTATTCCAGTCTCTGTCCTGTGGTTGGAGTTGTGTGAAGCAGCTGTGAGCTGCTGCAGGCTGCTACCAGTTTGTCTTCTTGTTCTGGTTTGTGTCAAATGACCCTGCTGCCCTCCCACAGTTTTTTCCTCTTCCTCCAGTGTCTTGTGCTGGGTGTGGGGTGACTCATGAACTTGCTTTGCCATTGGCTTGCCATTCTCCCAGGCCAAGTATGGAGCGTGGAGGTGGTGGTGGGTGTGGTTTTCAGAGTACCTTTTACCTCCTACAGCCGTCAGCCATATAGCATGTTAGCCATAGCATGTTAGCCAAAGCATGGCCCAAAAGGCACGTATCTGCTGTCGACCACCTGACAGGAAGAGGGTTTCTGAGAGGGTCTGGAATACCAGGTTTTACTGTCGTCGTTAACTCTGTTCATCGTTCCTGGAAATGATAAACAATAATCAGAACAAAGTTGTGTTATTTAAACTGTTAAAGGTTAAATTAATCACGTTTAGTCCTCTATTATTGAACGAGCTGTTAAGAAATTAGAACTTAGACAAAAACTGGCACATTTTTAAAATTATAGACTCTAATTTAACATCATTTGGGCTTCTTTTATAGTTAATTTATGAGGGGAAACAAGATATTTTAAGGCATCACTTGACAAATCTACCATATTTAGTAGCGTTTAGGTGCAGTATTTAGAAGTACACATTAGTAGTTCTAAAGCTACACGTTGGTAGTTTGATTTAGGTTGTATTTCCACATTTTCTTTAGATAAACAAGTTATTGTGCAGCTGCAGATGATCGGGGTCAAACTCCTGACCGTGACAGAGATTCAAGGTGATGGTCAAAGTGACACTGGTGTGTTTACCAGGTCACAGATTCCAAATAACGTTCCCAAAGAAGAAGAGCTGTGATTGCTGATGTGGTCGTCTAGTGTTCAGTCACCATCATCATCCGTTTACATGATGCTGCACTAAATGGATCCCTGCCAGGTTTGCTATCAGCTCTGCTCGGTTCACATCCTTTAAACACACATTCAGAAAATTTACAACATTGCAGAAATTATTTTGGAATCATAGATAAGAAATTCCAGATGACACACCCCACTGTTTCAGCAGGTTTCTCTTAGATTTCTATTTTAGGTTTGCACGAGCAGGAAAAGTGAACTTATCACTGTTTTTGTTTGTCAGATAAAAATAGAGTAAAATAGATTCCCAGTTCATAAAAAAAAAAAATCAATTTTCCAGACTTGATTTTGTGTTAATCAGATGAGTTAAGTTGTGAAAATGAAACCTAGAGTTTGTCATGTTCAGCAGCATGAGAATTGCACACACAGTGTTCAGATGTTGCATGATAAGATGTTTACTGTGAACTCTTTAAATAAACCTCCAGCGCTGGATCAAACACGGCTGCTCCACTGAAGAGCTTGTTGCACATTAGAGGATGTTCCTTTGTGTGTGTGTGTGTGTGTACCTGCTAGCTGCACCATTGTAGTGACGTGTGGCGAGGTGTCTCACGCGTCTGTGTTTCTGTTTGAGAAGGGGCGTGTTTCTGCTATTCATAGTTGTGAGAACTTCAGAGGTCTATTAGAGGTCAGTGTGAGTCCTTCTAATAGCAACTGCAGCAGCGTCAGGCCTAAAACGTATCTGCACCTCTCTCCTTTGGACACAGGCTCGACCTTTCTTCACGCCTCAGCTTCAGGCTCTAACACTGTGAGTAAAGATGTGACTTTTCTGTCAGTAGTTTGGCCTTGAGTTGACTTGGAAGACGTGTGATTGTTGCTTCTCTTTCCCACCGGGGAACAGTAACAGGTGTAAGATAGTCTTTCCTAAAGGATGAACCCATAATCAGGTTTAATGGATGGTACTAGTACTTATCTAATTTAAAGTACTCCTTGTAGCACATTTCTTTGTCTTCCTGTTTGAAGTACTTTGTCCCACTTGGCAGCAGTCCCATTTACCATGAGCTTGGTGTTAATAATAGAAGTAGGTGAGAAGTCAGTTGTTTCTGCGACTGTTCATTTACCTTCCAGAGGTCAGATGAGTGGACCTGAATGACCTGACAGCAGATGATCAGAACATAAATAAACATATTTATGAAGAACACTTTTAATACATTTGGATCTATTTTAAGATGTGATCATTTAAAACATGTCTGCCACATGTTTCACTGAGTATAAAAAGGTCTTTGCTACTTTACTAGAGCCCATTTGATGTGTGATTAAAAGTCTCAGCAGCTGCTCTAATTCTGCCTGATTGTGATATTAACGTCTCAGCAGAGCAGCGCCGTGCGCTCCGGAGTTTAAAAAACGAGGTTTCAGCCTGATGACCTCATCTCTAAAGCATCCAGAGCAGAAAGCGTTTTTTCCCCTTCAGAAATGAGTCGTTCTGGGTCTGTGGTCCTTCCTGTGTCTGTCGAGGCCTGTGATTAGAAAATGTGTGTGGAGTCATGTTTCCCTTCTGTGCACAGCTGTTGAATAGGATAACACACCTAGCCTTTTGTTTACAACACTTAGAGAGGAGCAAACAAAAGAGCAGAACGCTCAAAGGGCTGCCTGACATCATGCGCTTATAGAAGGGGTGAATTTCTGAAACATACCATCACTTTTTGGATGAATAAACACTGTTTCTTATTTTTTTAGTTTAGCATATCATATACATATTTTCCAGTTTTGTAAGTGTAATTATGTTGATCAATTTTTGTTTGTTTATTACAATATATGGATCTTTCTCCACCAAAAACAACTTATTTGTATGAATCTGATTGCAATCCTATACCAATCGTCTACTGTAGAATTTAAAGCAAAACTGACAACCACGCTGTATTTCCCTCCTTTTTTCTCTTAAGGAACCCAAAAAGTAAGATAAATATCTGCATATTCTATTTTACTGTAATCTCTTAGGCTAGTATTTTCTGAAGAAAAAAAGAAGTAAAAATAAAACGGGTAATTTGTTTTAAAACTCAGATTTCAGAGATGGACTGAACAATTGCCTGATGATTGGAATTGGTTAATGTTCAGCATGATTGGCCATTCTGGGAAAGAAAACACAGCTCTGATATTTGTTTTGGTATGTGCACCATTTCACAAGCAGCAACAAAACCCCCCATCTTTTTTACCTGATTTATTGTTAGGTGCTAATTCACACTAGCAATAAAAGATCTTCCATGAGAATTTTTTTTACATCCAGTATCCTCATTAAAGCTCTTTGAGATCACTGACTTCAGCAGGACGGCGCTGTAGAGCCGGTGCATCTCAGCCTTTAACACCATTTAACAATCATTTATCAAAGCTTTTAAATTAAATAATTGATTACTATGATATTGAAGCACACAGTCAAGGTTTTTAGTGTGTTTGTTTATTTGGTGTATTTCTAAAAGTCAAATATTAGAATGAAACTGTGGATCTGTTCTGAACCACAGGTCTGATCCACTGTGGGCTCGAACCTGGAGTCTTTAGATTTTTGACTTTTCAGGTTACTACATCAACATGATGGGAGTTAAAGGCACACTAAGCAGTTTGGGCTTGTTTTTAGCACCCCCTAGTGTTCATTTTAAATCACTGTAGTAAAAACGAACTGTGCCTCGCTGTGCGCTCGTGATGAACACAATACACTAGCTCTCTTAGCTCATATATACGATGTCTGTCTTCAGCTCGTCTGTCCTGAGCAGGTTCTGAGGTGGAAACATGGATTTCCATAAAGCGTTACTGCTTTTCGTGAGATACGTGACTTTGTGAGACTTCAGGGCACCGGACCAGAGACTCTGAAGTTGCATGTGCGGTATTCTGGACAAAACCTGTATCTGACGATTGAACGGGGCACAGCGGGAGGGAGGCGTCAACAGTATGTTTCACGACAGTAATTTAAAACGAACACTAAGGGGTGCTAAAAACAAGCTGAAACTGCCTAGTGTGCCTTTAATGTGCACGTAATGAAAAGAAATGAACGCTCAAAAGAGTTTTTTCAATCCTTCAAGTCTGGAAAATTGATTAAAGGGCAACTTTTATTTTAAACACATGTTGAAGCCCTTATGTTGTAACAAGTCAAAACTTTATATATTCGCTGAAAAAAGCCGTCTCTGAACCGAATAAAAACGAGAATTTGAACGAAAGCATCTCGCTTTTACGAGTTAAATCACAGTCTGTTCATGTCTTCAAATGGTATAACTGCACTTAATTGGTGCAATATAGTGATCGGCTGTGTAGTTATGAGACATATGAATGCTGCAGTCGGAGGCACTAGTGCGTAATGTGCAGCGCTTCGGACTCTAGACGGGGAGCGTCTCGTCCAGAGTCCGGAGCGGATAACGCGCAGTTTAAAAAAAAACCAAGAGCGTTCAACCAAGCTGGTTTATTCTCTAGACCAGTCTGGATTTATGAGCTGAACTGGGCCCAGTGTCAGATCAACTAACTTCAGAACCACGTGATCCTCTGCAGCTTCATTAAACACTCAGGTTCGCCAAACCGCAGTGTTGGATGAAACAGTTGAGGAACAATTAATTAACAATGTTTTTTAAAAGGAATGAAATAATTCTGCTGAAAATGTCATTAATGTAATTTTTATATTATTAAGTGCTAAGTAAAAATAGATTATGACCATCTTTAAACAACGTTTTACCTCAGCTACTAACTCTGGTCTTTCTCTGTGTAGCTCTATGTGTTCATCTGCATACATCACGTGACTCCTAAATCGCGCGTTTTGGGGGGAAGCGTGATTTCTTCCCTTAACTTTTTATTTTTAAACACCTTCTAGCTATCTGGAAACCGGGGAAGATAACCAAAGTTACTTTATTGCCTTAGTTAATGTTTTTTTCTGTCATAAAAAAGAACTTGAAAGATGCCCTTTAAAGCACCAAAAGGGACAGAACACTTTAGAAAGCCACGCTGTCAAGGTGAAGAGACAGAGATAGTACACGGTTACTTATTACTGAAAGTTTTCATGTCAGGATTTAATAAATAACTAATCAAGTCCTACCTAGTCTTAAAACTTGGCTCAATTCAGTCCTAGATAAACAAACAACACGTGACAAACCAAACCACGGCGTCGGTTATTGAACAAAAGCTAAAACTAAATCTAGCTGTGAGTGGAAAAAGAATCCTCACTGGTTTAGTGGCGTTTCAGCAGCTTATGACAGCAGGAACAACATGATGATCTCTGCTTAACCCGTTAAAGGACGCTCACAGAATCGAGAAGTTTTAACCCATCGACTGAGGGCTAATACAATACTTTTTTACTTAAAATAAATTGTAGAAATTCTTATTAAAAAAATTAAAAATGGCTACTTTTTTCTTACCTTAATTTTTTAAACCTTTTTTTCAAATTTGTAAAAATCTTAAACTTTTAAATACGTTTTTACCATCAGTATGAACCTTCATTATCAGGTCTTAAAGCTTCCTCATGAGATCAAATAGGGTCACTTGCACTTTAAAGTGTTAAAAAATTTCAGAAAACCCTAAATACTAAACGTCAGACTCTATAGACTTCGGTAAGCATTGGGTACATACATATCAGAGTTTAAAGCTGCACAGTTAATAACACAAAGCGTGCTGTTTGGTGGAGAACACCAGCCAGAAGACTTTTGGAATCATGTTTTTGAACATACGAGACTGAAGTGGAAATAAACAGCACCAAAAACCAAACATGACGCCTCATTCCAGCTGTGAAGTGGAGTAGAGGAGTGATGGTTTGGGTGATTGAATCAACCATTCTTCTGTTTACCAAAGTATTCTAGAGTCAGATGTTTAGCCATCTGTCTAACAGCTGAAGCTTTATTAAACCTGGTCATGTAGCAGCACGATGACTTCAAACACAGCTGCAAATCTACCATAGAATAGGCAGTAAATACTGTGGGTTAGCCAAAGTATACTGGCCTCATCCTGATGTGCAGAAAAACCAACCACAACCCTTAAATCAAAACAAATGAAGACTGGACCAGAACCAGAAACTGATGAGGCTTTGACAAGGACCAGTTCAAGTTATTGCTGCTGAAAAAGTCTCAACAAGCTACTGAATCATCGAAGTTGGAGGCACAGCGTTTTGTAAGGTTGACATGTTTATTATTGCTGCTTGAAGTCAGAGCAGGTTTCCCTCTCTGTGTTTCTGTTCAGGCTCAGTGCTGAACAGCCATGCAGGCTCAGGAAGTCCTGAGACAGCTGCGCATTCCTGAGCTGGACGACTTTCGACAGTATGTTCGAGGCTTTCCAACAAACGCCCTGATGGGTATGGGCGCCTTCGCTGCCATCACCACATACTGGTTCGCCACCCGACCGAGAGCCCTCAAACCGCCGTGTGATCTGGGTCTTCAGTCTTTGGAAATACCAGTGAGTGACACGTTCTCCAGTAGCACCCAGTTTACTTTTGCTCCTGTTTAAAGCGTACCCTGTCCTGGATCTCTAACCACAGCATGAAGTGTTCAGGTGTGAAGGAGCCAGCTCACCATTGACTTGTTTCCCTGCAGGGGGGAGAACGTGCTAGAAGATCAGTCCTTAACAGCAGCGACAGCGAGTACATGACTTATTATTATGACGATGCACGCACTTTATACGAAGTGTTCCAGAGAGGACTCCGAGTATCAAGTGAGTCTGTGAATTTAACAGGAATGCAACAGATAAGGGCAAAGACAGAAGAAATAAACGTTACTGTTTTTGGTAGATAACGGACCTTGTCTCGGGTCGAGGAAACCAAACCAGCCGTATGAGTGGCAGTCCTATGGGGAGGTAAGATGTGGACTAGTGATGCGTGGGTTGTCTTTTAACCTGCAGGTACCACGGGTCAGGTACATTTTTACTTTATTTCGGGGTGGGTTCATCAGGGGTCGCATAACAGAACATTTCCCATCATTGATTTTTTTATTTTTTTTACTTTGACGAACAAATTTGAAGGTCGCCGGTCATTTTGACAAATTACAATCACACACCTGTTTGTGTGTGTGCGCACACAATAGGACCACACTGTTACGTGGAGTGAACCTGACACAGCGAGCCGCTGCAGCTGTGTGTAATGATACCCGGGCGGTGAGATGTCTGTTTCTCGCTCCGTGACCGCTGTAGATAAACACCTGGGGCCTCATTTATAAAACTTGCTCACGCAAAAGACAGTGAAAGTTGCGTAAGTGACTTTCTCCACAAACTTTGGGATTTATAAAAGAAAACGTGACAGAAAAATGTGGTAACTTCATGCAGACTTTGAACCTTGCAGAAGCACTATTTGGAGACAATCAGACTAAATAAAAGCGCATTCAGTCAATATTAAAAAGTGTTTTTAATGAGGCGGGGCGGGTTGTAAAAAAAGACGCGGTTTGGTGCAGGTCAGAAGTTTTCAAATTTGCAGGACCCGCGGGTCAAAAACGACCCTAACCCACGCATCACCAATGTGGACTACAGCTGCAAATACACAACTATTTAAGGTGGAAGGAAGTGTTTTAAGTAGTGTGTTTGTTCACAGGTGGTGGACAAAGCAGAGAACATTGGATCGGCGCTTCTTCACAAAGGGCATCATCACACAGGCGACAAATTTATTGGCATCTTTTCACAAAACAGACCAGAGGTATATCTCACACTTCTTCATAATTCATTTTCCAGATTGATTCTGTACAACCTGGACATAAGTTGTATGTGACGTGGGATTTTAAGTCATGGGCCGACTACAAGTGGTTCCGATTGGTCTGTAGCGCTGGTCTGTTTTCATTGCAGTGGTCCATTTCAGAGCTGGCCTGCTACACGTACTCCTTAGTGGTCGTCCCTCTGTACGACACGCTCGGCACAGAGGCCATCGGCTACATTATCGACAGAGGTATGACGCTGTTAGTCTGATCCTGAAATGGTAAGTGGTTTTAAAACCGGCGCTGTCTGTGTTCCAGCCTCCATATCGACCGTGATCTGCGACGTTCCTGAAAAGGCTCGCATGATTCTGGACTGCGTCAGCGGCACAGGGAGAACGGTGAAGAGGATAATCCTCGTGGAGGCTTTTGACAGTGATCTGGTGACGCGAGGATCAGAGAGCGGGGTTGAGATTTTGAGCTTGAAGGAGTTTGAGGTGAGAGGAACTATTACCGGTAGCTTGCTCCTTTTTTTGTTTTCTGAGTAAATGTACATTTAAAACTATGATAGATCAATTCTGAAAGGACCTCGTTTAGGCAACCGAGTAAAGTGATGATTTGTTCTGGTTATAATGAAATGAAAGTTCTTTTAGGATCACTTCTAGTTTGTTGGTTTGGTAAAACTTTAATGTTCTCTTCCAGGCCACAGGTAAAGCCAACCACCAGAAACCAGTGGTGAGTACAAACATCTCAGGTCATCCCTGAGAAAAACATTGATATTTTTTACTGAGTGTTTTGAATGAGATCATTAAACATTAGAACTCCTTGTTGGAGAGACTGAAAAGAACCATCAGACGTGTATTAGAAGAGTTCGTGTAATCTGTAATCTGATTACAGCCTCCCAAACCAGACGATCTGGCAATTATCTGCTTTACATCTGGAACCACAGGTGAGTTCACAACCAACTTTAATGCTGTTTGTTTTTTACTCCGTTTTAGTTTGATTCATTCATTATATCATTTTTCCAGGAAACCCTAAAGGTGCAATGCTCACTCACGCAAATGTTGTCTCCAACACGGCAGCGTTCCTTAGAATGACAGAGGTAAAAAAAACACACACCTGTAAGGTTTAATAATCCAGTTAGTAAGGTTTAATAATCCAGTTAGTAAGGTTTAATAATCCAGTTAGTAAGGTTTAATAATCCAG
>SSNR01000018.1:619840-634975 GCA_006937965.1 Callopanchax toddi
AAATTATGGAATTAAGTCTTGTATTCAATTAATGCTGGATTTTTTTGTTTCTCTGATTGTCTAAAGTGCAAACGTGACTTTCTAAAAGTTCTCCCACCAATAATCAATTAGAAACTGTAATTAAACACGTAAGAAATGGCTCATAATGCAGTAATTTAGTTTTATTTACAGGCTGAAGTGTTTATCAAACGCAGTTTTTGTCACACTTGCATCAGCGTTCAATTAATATCCACATAAATATATAAAACACATTTCATAAGCCATTTATTAAATGTTTTATTCTACATTTTTAAAGAAAATGAAGTTTTACCAGTAGTTTTGAAAGATGACACTCGTCTACTGGGAACCACGATCCTCCACACATGTGAGCAGAAGCTGGTCTGAGATTTCTCCGCCGTTTTGTTCAAAATCATCCAGACTCTCTAAATATTCGCGGTCTTCCTGATCATCTCCCCACACGCCAGCGGTCTCCACTGGACTCTTACGGCTGCCTTGGTTCTGGTTTGATGTCTGGCTGGGCTCAAAGTTTCCTGCGTCGTCCATTATGTACGCCTGGTCCTCCTCATCCTGTCGGCGTAAACAAATGTCTCAAGTGTCAGAATTTCCAGTTTTATTCCATAAAGATGCTAATTTAAACTAACCAGGGTTAGAATGTAGCTGACGCAGATCTCTTGTGGGAGCGGATAACCTGTAACAGTGAAAACGTTATTCATGTTGCCTTAAATTATAAAATGAGTCATTTAAGGTCACAACATACTTGAGGACCTGAAGTTCCTGCAGTCTGGATCATGACACTTCTGGTACCAGACTTCCTCTTTCAAATCCACAACAATCCTGCAGAGAAAGACGAGACCGGATCAGAAAGGATCAACCCAGAGAGCCTTCAGGCCACGAAGCGGAGAACCAGACCTACATGATGTTGTTGCTTTTGTGAAATCTGCTCACGTTTTCACACCAGCGGTATTTGGCGATGTCATAGAGAAGAAGCTGCTCTGCAGCAAAGTAACTCCATCTTCTTATAACTTGAGTTGAATACACACATTATTCTAACAGAATGCATCACAAATCTGGATTATTGCAATAAATGGTCAAATGTCTGTTTCAAGAGTAACAGCTGAGAAATATCTGCACACATACATGACAAAATATCTTTTTTATTCAGGTTCTATGAAGTACAAACTGCTGTTTGAAAAATGCATCAGATATCATTTAAATTATGACCACATATTTTTGTTACCTTTTGTTTGTCTTTATTAAATAAAAGTGGTGCTTTTGAACAAATGTAATCAGTTGTTTTAATTAAATCACCTATTAATTTAACTTCTGAGAAGCTTTCAAAATGAAGAAAATAAATTCAAGCAATAATGTAAAGATTTAAGGAAATCTAGAACCAAAACCTTCAGCAAAACACTCCAATAACTGAATTATATGTGTGAGTAAAGTGTCTTCCAGCAAAAAATATTTTTAGGATTAATGTTAATACCCATTTGTTCTATTAGCATCAGTGTTATTTAGACTTCTTTCTGTAAAAACCTTATGAACATACATACATCAGGTGACCTGATATATGAACTGCATCAGGCTACAACACTTACTTCCTTGAATCCCATCCTTTCTGACCAAAGTTAACACAAACTTGTCCACTTCCTGGTACGGAGACGACAAGTAGCCGGAAAATGTGCCTGTTGGTAATGTACAAAAAATATATTTTTACAGATCAAAGGTGTTCAGACTGAACTGTAGACAGCATCTATTATATAATCTGATTATTAGTTTACTGCCAGTTTCTCTCATAGTTGTCTCAATGTTTGTCAAAATGAAGAAAAGAAAGTTTTTAAGCAAAACAGCAGAAAAGTCATCCAGATAATTCAGTTTTTCTCTGCAGGATGTGCAGCAGAGTCCACATCACTGCCAAGCAGACTGCACACTGACTCACCACCCCGTACGAACAGAGTGAGGCAGTGATGGTCGGCGTTACCTGGGTTTGAAGCTGATTCCTGCTGACAGTGAGGCGCTGTGCTTCTAGGTTCATTTAGTTCTGAGGTGTCCCACGTAAGAACCCTCTGACCTGTAAAACTGATAGACAAGAGCAAGCGCTGGCTCCAAAATGATCCTTTCAGAGCAAAAATAAATGCTGAGTTAATGACGCGTACATGTACCTGATGTTACACACCAAAGACGCCAAGAAAACACTTTCCTCAACAGAAACTCCTTTTGTAGCTGTGGGAGTGAACTGGTTGTCTTCTGCTACGGCGAACGCAGCGTTCTTTCCCACCTTTGAGGACTTGTAGAGCCGGAAGTTTCTGTTTTTGGTGTAAACCCCTGTTCGTACAAACCCATAGATACAGTATGTACAAGTATATGTTTAAATAAAAATGACACGATATGTCCACAGGAACATTAGAACAATGTTTACTGTCTGACAAATAAAGAGGCCTGGTTTATCTTACCCAGATCAACAAAACAACAGGGTTGGCCATCTTTGTTTTTCACCAGGAGGAAGCTGAGGTCTCTCTCTTCCTTCTTAAATCTCTTCACCTCCGGACTCTCAGTCATCTCAGAAACAAGTGTCCTACTGTCAACACAACAATAAGTACATTTACACAAAGAAACGACAAATAACTAACCTTTATTTTGACAAGTCCAGAACAAAACCAACCGATTTTCATTGCTTTCCGTCAGTGAATCGATCTCTTTTTCGAGCCAACTTTCGCCTTTGATTTTGTTTATGATCAGTTGAAGAATAGCATGGATGAACCTACCTAGCAAGAGTAAAAGTAAATAATGACATTAAGCAGAGTGTACAAATAACTGACATGAATATCATTATGAAAATCCAAACATACCGACGTGGATGTTGTCTTTGAAAGCAGCGTTCTGCAGGATGAAGACGAGATGTCGACTGAACTTCTCCTCTGTGCTCGAGTCCAGGTTGAGGACATTTTTCACTGAACACTTAATCCCATAGACTTCCATTAACTTGTCACAAACATACTGTCAACAGAGACAGATTAATATGCTTTATATTCTAAATTCTTAGTAGTATCCAGACCAATTTTATTACCACAAAATAACTAAATATAATCAGCAAGAACGTGCGTTTATGTACATAGAAGTGCTCAATATAAACACAAGAATTAGAATAAGAGGATCATTTGTAAATGTTTTCTACCTGAATGAGTAGGGACACCATGGATTTCCCATCAGCTCCTTTGTTTGAAGGTTTGTGGAACTCCAAGTCAAAGTAAAGTTTACACACGGCTCCCTCTGGTATCACCTCATAACAGTGCATCAAGGACTGAGGGTAAGTCCTGGGAAATTTAGGGCACAAGTTAAAGCAACACTAAATGCACATAAGCTTGTCTTTGTGGACAAAAAGCTGGGACTTACCTGTAGTAATGCCACAGCTCACTGTAACTGGTGACCAGAAAGATCCGTTGACCTTGTGATGCTTTTTCTTTTTCAAGTGCAAAAACATGCACAGCCTGCAAGTTTTTAGATTAAATGTCAGTAGTTTTACTGTCACGTCACATGCAGGGTAAAAGCTCTGAAGTACACTGATTGCGTTTACCTCTTTGCTGCTTTGAGCAAAGCTGATGGCCATGTGTTGACGAGGGAAGAGTTTCCAGACGGAGGAGGGCTGGCACGGCCACAGACGAGGTTTGTAGGGTGCTGTCAGAGGATGCTGCTGGAAGGACTGAGCAAGCTGCTCAACCTTCTTCAGTCGGTCTCCCCACTTGCTCATCTTTGGGAACTTAATAACCACCTACATGTAACCCTTTATTGAGCCCACAGAGAGGAGACTTTAGGCAAAATCTTCACTCACACTGGGAAAAAATAAATGATGCAACTCTACAGCAACACAATGTAGTCTACACCCTACATCACACAGGAAGTTAAATCAGCACCTCAGGAAATGTAAATAAAAAAGATAAGTAAGCCTTTAACTTTTACACCAAGAAAAAAATGGACAATGTATTAATGAATGCTTATTGTGTTCATTTGGGACAAACTTATATGATTTTTATAATTAATAGAAAATGATCATACTAATTAAATTTCATAGGAATATTTTAAAACTTTTTTAAACACCATGCTTTAATAAAATACAGGGATTAAACGTGCTCTACCAAGCTGTTGACCGGCCAGTTAAAAGGGTAAAATTGCTACTTTATTTCTTGCAATTTCATCAAACAGAAATACCCACAAAAACAAAGTGTTGCACTCTGAGACAGACATGTCTGTAACTGATTAAGCAGGTATTTCTATCATTGAAGCCAGTGTTTTTCCTTTACTGCTTGTAAATATTTATAATGATCTGCTATTCGGGACTGACAGCAGACTTAACATCTAAAATGTGAGATGTTTAGTGTGTGCATTTATCACATTACAGTAGGAAACTCTTCCTGACATGCAAACAAATTATTTAATGTCTCCATTAAGATCAGCCATAACTTATAATGAAAATAACTATTATTTTCATAATAAATATTGTTTGCGTTAAAATGACATTTTGAGTTAGCTACTACGTTAGGAAAACTTTTCCTAATAAATAACCCAGCCTAATCCATTTTCTCCTCTTAGCCTGCTAAATACTCAGTTTTTAGTATTATTATCGTTCTCGGTTGTTCGGTGTGTTATATTACCGTTCTGTTTATGTGAAAACAACCATAATTCTCTATCCTGCTTTAGTATCCTTCCTGTAGCTCTTGCTAGTTCCTCGGTGTTTGTGTTGTTTTCTTTTTGGCGCTTCCTGAAGCGGAAATGAGTCCAATCAAACCACAAAGTTTGAACACTTTTTTAAAACAATGTTTTTGAAGCTTTTTGTCAATTTTTTGTTATTAAATTTTTTCACAAACAGTAAAATATACCACACCATATAAACAATACGAGAATATCTACAAACTAAAGTGTATTAATTTATGCTAACTTTGAGTCGATACCTGTACAGATGAAATGGTATCGTCCACAAACTAGCTTCCGGATAAGGATTTTCAAAACAAAGGTTTTTCATCATAGAAATAATAGAGAATGTATTAAAAAGTAAAAAGAGAGATTGGATCTATATTATATTAGATCTATATAAATACAAAGTTTTTTAAATATAAAATTTGTTTTAAAAGTTTCAGTAATTATAATAATAAATGTAGCAAATGCAAGTACTTTTGAATATCCCTAATTTATTTATTTCCCCCCAAGAAGTCTCATGTTCCTGTAAAAGGGGTCAAATCTGTCACAGGTTTTGGGGGGGCTTTGCTGCTTTTTCCACTTCTTTTCTTTTCCATCTCTATTATATTTGGCTGTGACAGCATATTATTGTGCAATGTGTCCTTTAGAAATGAGAAAAGGGGTCAATGAAATTAAAATATTTAAACCACTTACATTTTTCAGATACATACATACAGGACTGAAACTTGGTTTAAAGTATAAAGAAGTCACAAAACAGTACAGTGCAGGCGTATGCTTGTGTGAAGATTGTCCTTCCTAAGGGAGAACAGAAAAATGTGTTTTTAATGATCATTTCATAGCAATGTTTCAAACATGTTTGGTTTTTATTAGCACACTAGAGGATTTGAAGCATTCAAACCTGGCACTGCTTGGATCTGCAGATGATGTCATCAGTTTATTAGATCTTTCTAGTTTCACATACTTGGACTGAACAGTTTTGCATGAAAGAAAGATGGTGAGACATCAACTTTATGTTCTACACTTTTATCTCCTGCAGCCCTCTACTGTGTTTTATCAGCAAGGGAGGGAAGGGAATTTAGGGAGGGGAGGTTAAACCTAATCCTGCAAAATTCCTGGGAAATGCCATCTTTAGGGATGAAAGAAAATAAAGAAAAAAATAGAGGAAAAAAAGAGCTCTAAGAAACTCAGAAGCTGAACAGAAGTAAAGGGGTGAAGCACACAACTCTCAGAGGTTTTCCTATTTCCTTCCACAGGAAAAGGAAGCAGTTGCGTAGTGAGATAAATGGTCCACTTCTCCAAACAGCTCTGTGCAGAAAGCAATCACTTCCCTGCTGCTTTTTGACTTAGCCACAGATTTGATTTCCCTTCCTCGAGGTACAAGTCTTTTTGAGATCTGTGTGTTTTATGGCAGTATAACATTTATTCATATTTCTTGTAAAATTTCAAACAGTGCTGTATCCTGAAGGAAACTGGTGAGATCAGATAACTTGTAATTTGTCTTGTTGAGCAACAAGTTAAAACCTCATGTTCTGGATGCTGTAAAGAGATTTTCCCCTTCTGTTCCAGCAGTCAGAAGAAGAAAAGTCCATGAAAATGTTTGACAGAGAGAAGCTGCTTCTTATTGGGATTATTTCCTTCACTGCCTACAGCCAGGTAAGTTTTATTATTCACACAATTCATTAAATCAAGCTTTATCAGTAAAAACAAACTCTCTTATAACCTGTACAGGTGACTCAGGGAAATGTAAAGCTGCTGGGCATGTCCTCAAATGTTGTGGATGACCAGTACAATGGATGTCGAGAAGAAGCCATGGAGAGGTTCATCCAGTCTGGTCTGTTTAAACAAGAGCTTAACAACAGCGTGGGGCTCCAGAAAGCATGGAGCGCTAACTCCTGTTCATCTGTGATCCCTGGAGGAACCAAGGAGCACACCGCTGCCCTCTCAGCCCTCCACCATGCAGATGCAGATTTTATGAAGGAGCTGGACAAAGCGGTGGAGACACAGGGAGTGAACCTCACCACCTACAAAAACGACTTCCAGTTCAAGTCCCTTCACTTCCTGCTTATGGATTCCATGATGCTGCTGAACCAAAACAAATGCCAAGAAGTGTTTGCTTTCCTGGGAGAAGGAGAAACACCAACAGTAAACTCAGTGCTGAGATTTCCAAGTTTCACCGTGGTTCATTCAGACCTTGAAAGCCTCGGAGATCTGGATGAAGGGGTGGTTTTAAAAATCACCTCCTGCTTCTTTGTTGACCTGGATGACCCCATCTGTGAGAAAAACATTTATAAAACACTGATTTCTCCAGCTGAAGTCTTCACTGTGGAGAGCGTTACATCAAAAAAAGTTGATGACTCAGAATTCACAGAGGTCATGCTAAAACATCTCAGTATGAACAGCACCCACAACTGTTACATGTTTCCAAGGTAAGACTCTTGTTTGGTTCATGTCCTCAGTTCCTCTCTGACGTTGATCTGGAGTGAGGTTTCATGAGATCTGTTGCTGATGAACACACACAAACAAAAACATTATCACCCCTCTTTATTCTTTGGAGGAAGAAACCATGATTTCTGTGCACTGAGAGCCTGGCGGAATGACATTTACAGATCTGAGAGTTAAAAAGTTAGACAAAACTAGATTTTAGGAAGTGGGAGTTGCTAAACTCCACCCTGCAGCGATGGAGCATTAAATTCTCAAAAGTTTGTTGCATCATTTGCTCTCAAATCAGTGAGAAAACACAACACTGACACATCTCTTGTAAAATATTCAAACTGATCTCATTTTAATTGAAAACAGCTCAAATTTTATGTATTTAAAATCTTTTCTAATCTCTCTCTGCAGGTCTACAGCGTCCGTCTCCACCTGGTCCTATCCTCTTCTGCTTGTGGCCTCCTCTCTTTTTATTTTGCGTCTTTAACAAAAACTCATTCCGACATCAGAGTTCCCTGAGAGGACAGGAACGTCTGCTCTGATTTAGCAGTGCTCAATTAATCAGAGATGACTAAATTGAAATATCTTCTTGGCTATATTTGACTTTTTAAACACGTCCAGATGTCAGGAATGGTTTCTTCCCGCTCTGATAACAAAACCAGTGGGAAACAATGGTGACGGTTTTAAACTGAGATAACGGCTGTTTGGTTGCTCAGAGGAAGCAGGCTAAGAATGAGATGAAGACATAAGAACAAAAATGTTGCAGTAAAGCAGAGCTTACCCTACAACTAGTCATCCTTAGTCATTTGAGCTGTTTTCCCCCGATATGCATTTATTTTGTATTTTCAGCTGAAACAGCCAGATTTCACCTCCAGATCAACAGCGATCACCTCAGGTTTGACGTAGTTTTAAAAAAGTTAATAAAGTCCTGGTTTTAGTCAGCTGACATGCAGTGATGTCACCCTCTTCTTCCTCTTGTGTAACTTTAAATCTTTGGATTTTTATTATCTTTTACTTTTTATCCTTGCTTTTATGATCATGTTTTATTGCTATTTTATTGTTTTGATGTGATTGTTTTTATTCTTGCTGTACAGCACTTTGGTGCAGCTCTGTTGTTTTTAAAGGGCTTTCTAAATAAATTGACATTGACATTTATGCTTCTTTTGAGACAAAGTATGAACCTGTTTAAATGAATAAAATACTAAAACACTTAATGTTTTGGATCTTCACAGAGTGATTAGTCCCAGTCCGAGTCAACATTAAAACCCATCAAACACAAAGGCAACATCTGCAGCCAGTGAACTCCTAAATACAATGTGTGTTTGTGAATCTGCACCAAAGGATCTGAACACATGTAGCCTAAAACCAAGTAAACAGAAGAAAAACACAAAAAATAAATTATAAATCAACAAAAAAGTACTTTTTAAAATGAAAAAAAAAAAAAAAAAAGACTCTAGACAGGAATGACTTCATATAGAACCTCGACCCAAGAGCTTAGACTGACAGAAATATTCATTATCAATCAAATGACTTTGATGCTTTAAACTTTTCTTTTTACTGTATTTGTGTCATTCTCAAAACTTTTGGCCACAGCTGTAAACACTATCCTATAAAAACAGGCTCCATCCAACTGATTTCTCTTTGAAAACAATGTAATTATTACATTTTTAAGTCTTTACCGGTTTTCAATATAAAATAATTTTTCAGTCAAACAAAACTTCTGGTTTTACAAACAAAACTTTTCAACATTTGGTTTACACATTTTTTTGTTTTAAGGAATATTTTTTTTATTAATAAAGAAACATTTCTAAATTTGATTTCAGCTTTATTTTTTGTTTGAAGTACCTTTTCTTTGATTGATTAATAAAGAAACAACATAACCTTCATAGTTATGCAAACTTTGACTCAAAGAAAACTTTTATTCAAAAGCATCACAGGAAATTGAACAATAAGCACATAAATACACATAAATGAAATATCAGCACCATGTTAACGGCATCAGGTCTCATTAATGGACTACTTGATTTAGGAGTGGCTTTGACTCACCACTCCTTATTTGCCTCAAACTAATAATCTCATTAAGAAAAGCAAACTATTTTAGTTGTAACATGTTATAAACAAATCATTCAACTGCAGCAGTAAAACAAACAGTTAAATAAAGGCATTCATGTCAACATCTGTAAGATCTAAAATCACAAAGATATGTTATTTCATATGACGTAATATTCATGATGTATTTACAGCATATAGACTCACCCTTTGTTTAATCAGAGTTAAACCCCTGCAGACAGCCCACTCAGCTACAGGAGTCCTATCTGAACATCTGTCTGGGTTTTATGCAAACTGTCCATTACAGATGCATCTAAAAAAACGTCAGGCGGTTCAAGATTCTGATCTACAAGAGGATAAAAACCAAGAAAACTGCTTTCCCTTCCTGTTGTTTTTGAACACCAGCACATACTGTGCTCCTTTATTCCAGATGCCTTCCTCTGGATTCCCTCTACGGTATTCCTGCTTCCTGAGAAGGTGTGACTCAGTCTGATGACTAACGTTCTGTAAAAACACTTATTTTACAGATTTAAGCAAATAAACAAAACCTCTCATCTGGTTTCAGCCAGACTAAATCTTTACAGCAGCCAATAGGAGAGAAGAGTTTATCCATCTTTATCATTCTGCTCAGCGTTGACTCTGGACCTGTTTCCTCTGGAACAAACGCTCTTGTTTTTGCTCAGGATGCTGGTGTCGACTCTAGAGAGGGTGCACATGCTGCTCTGGCGACACGGTTGAAGCCTCCTGTTTTGGAGTTCCAGCTCGTCGTAGCTCGACATCCGGATGAAGGGACACCAACGGAACACCTGCTTGAAACCAGCCCTGAACCTGCAGCCAGACCCACCCCAGACCCGTCAGTGGTCTGCTGCGTTAAAGCGATCGTGTTTAAGGGATCAGAACCCACCTGCTGTTGAGGCAGCAGTAGATGATGGGGTTGTACATGGTGGAGCTCATCGCCAGCCACAGCACCGACAGGTACACCTGCTGGATGTACTTCCACTTCATCAGACGCTTGTTGAGACCCGTCACGATGAAGTAGACGTGGTACGGCAGCCAGCAGAGGGCAAAGGTCACCACCACGATGATCATCATCTTTACCACCTGCAGGAGGAACGAGAGCACCAAACATCTGTAGACTTACTGAAAACATCTGGACTTCTTCTACGGATAAAAATGTCCAGATGGGTTTCTGGTATTCATTTAAAAATACAGACATAGAACAACACGGTAGTTACTCAGCATCCACATTTCATTCTACTGAGACTATTCATACACATATGCACACACATCTATCCAATTCAGAATCTTAATCTATAAAGCAAATGTGTTCCTGCTTTTTTTTTTGACTGTGCAAGAAAATTTGCAACAACACACTCGACCAACAACCTGATTGATGTGAGGCAACAGCGCCACCACTGGACCATGCTGCAGCCCCACATGTTTATGTGATGTACTCTGTAGCTCTGCCTCTCTGAAATGTATGATTTTTAAAACATTTAAATTGAACATAAAGTGAATTGTTTTAGTAAGGATTTTTGGTCTGTTGTTTGAAAAGCAATGCTCAAATGATCTGGTCTATTTAATTTATTTATCCATCCATTTTTTTAACCACTTCATCCAGTGAGGGTCACTGGGAGCTGGTGCCTCTCTCCAGTGGTCATGGGGCGAAAGGCGGGGGACTCCCTGGACAGTCCATCAAACAAGACATACAAACATTCACACACCTATAGGGATAACTAGAGTCATCAATTAAAAAAACACACATGCATGAAGAGAACATGCTAACTACACGCAAAGGCTGCAGCCAGGAATTGAACCCGCAACCTTCCAGCTGTGAGACAACAGTGTAGTGCTTATTTATTCTTTTTTATGTACCGGTATTTGAAGTAAATCTGCTGTCATGCACTTTTAAAATGAGCACAACAATCTCAGACCTTTACTTTGTAATTATTTTGGTTAAACACTAAAAGCTGAGTTAAAAAGAGTTTTAAAAAGCTGTAGGTTTATACCACAGAACTGTATTTACATGTACAGTCTACTGTATATAGTCAGCCATTTCTGGAAATGTGACTGTAGTTCATAGCAGGCACATTCGTTTTTTTCAAATTCACATTAAAAATCTGTATAATTCTTTAATATCTGTTTTTAAAACACACAAAAACATATATTTTCTTACTTTTACTATACTGATCTTTAAGACACAAAGTGATTTTACATTCAATTTACTTTCAGTATAATCAAATTAGCGGTAAGTTAAACATTCTTGAGTTTACCGTTTTCTGTGTGGAGTTTGAAACTAACACAGTTTGAGAGTCTGTTGACCAGTTCCCTTCACCTTCATCACATTTTCCTCCCAGTGGGAGCAGAGCGGCTGTTATCGGGCGGCAGGTAAAGGTCAGCCATGACGCACCACCACACACAGCAGAGTCAGAGCTGGACGGATGAGAGAGCAGCGTGTCACGGCACAGCGCAGAGCAGCGGGAGGCTAAAAGGAGCAGACCATCAGCAGATGCTCCTCTACAGAACCCAGAGGAGAGCGACCTCTTCTCATCTCGATTCCGGATCCTGGTTTTGAACTTTCATATTTTACCTGACGCCTCACACCACTGGTTCTTGGCATTTAAAAGTCTCCTGGCTTTTTTCCAGAGAACAAAAAATGAAGCCGTTGCTGATTTTGAATTAAGAAAACTTTTACATTTTCTGTTTTTATGATTTAAAATGATTTTGACCAATGAACAATCCAAGGTTTCAGACCCATTTCCTCATATACTGAACAAACCGAGCTGTTCCTCTGCTGTATTTTTTATGTTTATCAATGAACTTTACTCTTTAATCCCTGAGCTGCCCAGCTGTGACGCCCTTAATCCTCCATCAGCCCAAGCTTCCACAGAACACGACGTGTCTGGCTGATGATGACTAAGTGCATTTTATCAAGTCGCCTTTGCAAAATCTAAAACCCCAGAGCATCAAACTGAAACATCAGAAACTGAATGGAGAGTTTCCATCCTTAATCATCACATCTTTAACGATTAAAGCTCTGAGTAAGTCTGCCATGATATTCTAGATTTACATTATTGTTTTATACAGTGCTGTTAAATAGTATCCTTACAGATATCTTCTGTTTGGTCTAACAGTGGAACAAAGCGTCTCCATACAGAGACATGACAGACTCATTAGTTATCACCACAACCTGTTATTAAGTTTATCTGATACTGGGATCTGTTTCACGACCTGAAATATTTATATGTGACAGCAAAAACACAAGAAACCTCAAATACTTTTTTGCAGCACATTTGGCCTCAGTAATCCAATTTTCTGTTTTTTTTTTACCATTTTTATTAGCAATGAACATCTATTATTTGTTTGTATTTATGCATTTAATTTAAACACAAGACTTTTTAGTCAGATTCAGATGCATCACGTCTTTCATTGACATTATTTCATAAAATATCACAAGAAAACCAACAAATTTAGCTCTAAAGAACTCTGAACGTTGTTTTAGTTCAATTAAAGTGAAATGACATCAAACTAATCATTAAAATCAAACTATGCAAACCTTCTGTTTGCTCAGTTTGAGTAAAGACCAGCAGGTTGTCGTTCAGGTGAGATGTAGCACAACTGGATGTGTCTAATAAACCTCAGTATTTAAAACACATTTACACAAATGTATGGAATTACCTTCCTTTTAGCTCTGAGTTGTGCATGATAGTTATCAGATGAGTCTCCAGGGACTTCACTCCCCCACAGCGACACCCCTATGATGGTGTAAGTGATGCCCATCACCACTAAAGGCAGAAGGTAGACCATAACTGTGACTATGATGTGATACCTGCACACATGAAGAAATCACACCAACGTTTCAACGCATCCTGACGCTGACAGACACAACAAACACTCTGGTGGTGTCACTGAGGTCTCACATGAACGGGTCGTCGGCCATGCGGGGCCAAGCCACGTAGCAGAGGGTCCTGCCTGGTAACGCTCGGGTGGTGGAGAAGTAGCAGAGAGGGAAGGCCAGGAACACAGCCAGGCTCCAGATGCAGGAGATCACTCCGATGGTGGCTTTCGCTGACAGACGAGGCTTCAAAGGATGGATGATGGCCATGTATCTAAAAGGAGGAGGTCACAACAACAAACATGGAGGTTCTGGTGGGTTTACGCAGCAGGTCAGGTCATTATCACAGCTATGAGATCACTAATGAGTCCTATCATTAATGAATCTGTTTGGGAAAAACACACAGAATCTCTATCAAGTTGGTTTGTGAACAGCTAAAACCGAAACTCCTGATTTCAGGAACCAACAGTAACTCCTCCTGCAGCTGCTAATGACCAGGCTCCTGAGAGCGGGGAGTTATAAATCTCCTTTAAGCCTCATGTTGATGCTTTTAATAGTAAAACCCATCAATGACTGAGTTTTCATCAGAAGCTTTACTGTTCAACAGCTGAGAAAACCTTCAGGGGAAATGGTTTATACACCTTTAGCTGGTCCAAGACAGACTGGATTTTGTTAAGTTGTTTGATTTTTATTAAAATGAGATTTAAAATCAATACAAGGATTTTTTTCAAAATATTAATTGATTAAAGCCTTTCCCTGTTTGAGGAGGGGAAGTTGTTTAAACCAGAGACAAAAATTTTAAAAAGTAATATTCTTACCTAGGTTTGTCTAACAGCAGCTGAGTCTATTTCCTCTCTTTTAATCTATTTTTAATTAACTTACCTAAAATGAACCATGGTTTAGCCTTTATGTGTTTTTGATGTTTCACAACAGAGGTTTTCTTGGTTTTTAGTCCCATAACACCAAATGTATCAGATATATTCTCCACCGTCAACAGGACTTGGACTTGTCTCCAGTGCCAGTAGCAGTGCATGGAGTCACGTGTCTTTCCAGTAAAGACTTGAGTCAAATATCAAGACATGCAAGTCCCAGGTCAACTCAAGTCCCACCTGCCAAGTCTCAAGATGTGATTAAAAAAAGCAAATATCCATTTTGTCAGACGCCTCAGTCGTTAGTTAATGTAAAAACAGCTGGAAATCAGAAGAGACAGACAGGATGTCCTGGACTGGAACTCTCCCAGTGACCATAAGACAACTGGACAGGTTATCAGTTAAAGAAATGGTTAATGGACTCAGATCTGCCAGAAATATAATGTCACTTGGTCTGGAACCACATCATAACTTGATTTTAATGGTATGGATTTTAAAAATATTATTTTAATCTGCAGCATTTATGGCTTTATGACACTGTTTGGGGTATGAGGGTCTTGTTAATCATTAGCATTGTTAGTGTATATTTAAAGTGCCTGTGACTCCATATTTAAATCACTTTATATTAAACAGGTGTAATCTTTGATGCCTCTAGATTAGCGTTGCACCATTATAACTCAAAATACGCTGTAATTATTTCCTAACGAGCAACTCAGAGATCAGAAGAAAGCGCCGCCTTCCGGTTCTGCTGGGTTTCTCCTTATTTGGCAGCCTGACACTTCTGCTGCAGTAGGGGGCAGTGCTGTCGCGTGAAAGAGAAACGAAACTGAAACTAAACACTACACGGTCTATGGGCAATGGCGGCGGCACTGCCTCGCTCCAGTTGTCGTGAACGTGCATGTGGGAGGAGAATTTACCATATAAGCAAGTCCGGATCACTATGACCTCATAGCGGGCTGGAGTGAAAAAAACTGTTTGAAACCTGGGTCTGAAATCTTGAAGAGCTTCTCACTGGCTGGACTAGGAGACGGATAGACGCCGTTTTTTGCTCTTTCTGGCAGGTTTAAGGTGAGAACTCAACGTTGCAACATGATAGATAAGTCAGAAAACATGGAAACCGATGTCATGGGCACTTTAATAAGAATCAGGTCAATGAATTATCCAATAAGTCAACTTTTCTGGTCGTCCTTACTCTACAAGTCACTCTAACATAAAGTGAAACTAACATTAAAGTGCCCATGACATCGGTTTCCATGTTTTCTG
>SSNR01000018.1:634985-651459 GCA_006937965.1 Callopanchax toddi
CAGAAAACATGGAAACCGATGTCATGGGCACTTTAATGTTAGTTTCACTTTATGTTAGAGTGACTTGTAGAGTAAGGACGACCAGAAAAGTTGACTTATTGGATAATTCATTGACCTGATTCTTATTAAAGTGCCCATGACATCGGTTTCCATGTTTTCTGACTTATCTATCATGTTGCAACGTTGAGTTCTCACCTTAAACCTGCCAGAAAGAGCAAAAAACGGCGTCTATCCGTCTCCTAGTCCAGCCAGTGAGAAGCTCTTCAAGATTTCAGACCCAGGTTTCAAACAGTTTTTTTCACTCCAGCCCGCTATGAGGTCATAGTGATCCGGACTTGCTTATATGGTAAATTCTCCTCCCACATGCACGTTCACGACAACTGGAGCGAGGCAGTGCCGCCGCCATTGCCCATAGACCGTGTAGTGTTTAGTTTCAGTTTCGTTTCTCTTTCACGCGACGGCACTGCCCCCTACTGCAGCAGAAGTGTCAGGCTGCCAAATAAGGAGAAACCCAGCAGAACCGGAAGGCGGCGCTTTCTTCTGATCTCTGAGTTGCTCGTTAGGAAATAATTACAGCGTATTTTGAGTTATAATGGTGCAACGCTAATCTAGAGATATCAAAGATTACACCTGTTTAATATAAAGTGATTTAAATATGGAGTCACAGGCACTTTAAGACTCGACATGAACTCTGGACCTGTTCACTTCCCCCATATTTTGGGACTTGATGTTAGGGACTTGGTTCAAGACTTACTGTGGATTTGACTCATGCACATTAAGTTTGGTTTATTGGTTTATTTCACGAGGACAGTAAGTATTTTGTTTAAATTTGAGCTTTAATTACAGAGTAATCATTTATTTTAGAAGGCAGCAAACACATCTTGACCGGAAGTAAGGAGTGCTGATGATTCATTTCACTCTAAATTTGCAGTGACTCTGCAAAGTAAATAAAATGACTTTTCCCACATGAAAGGGTCAAACCTGTCCAGGGCTATGGCGGTCATCGAGTAGATGCTGGAGAACACCGCCGTGACCGGGAAGAAGTTGTGAAACTTGCAGTAAACCTCTCCAAAGTACCACTGTCCGTGCGCCGCGTAGATGAAGTTGATGAGGGTGTTGAACGCCGCCATGGAGGCGTCGGAGAAAGCCAGGTTCAGCAGGAAATAGTTGGTGACGGTCCGCATCCGCTTGTGCGCAAGAACGATCCAAATCACGATCAGGTTGCCAAAAACCGCCACCGCCAGCACCGTGATGTAAGCCACGGACCAGAGCGCGATGCGCCACGCCGGCTGCACGAACTGGTTGGACAGAAGTCTGGTTGAGTTGGATCCATCCCGTTCAGGAGCCATTCCAAAGGGATCTGTCTGTGTCAGACTGATGCTGCTGCTGCAGGAGGAGGAGGAGAGACTTCTGATGCGCAGCAGCGTGGAGACACTGGTCCTGATGCAAAGAAGGACTGAGGCGTTTCCTGTGGAAGTCTAAAATAAAACTCATGGAGGTTTGGTTCTCTTAGAAAAGTGGAAGGATTGGAGAAAAATCATAGATTTCAGACACTTTAGTGCATTTTAACCAAACCTGAGCAGAGTGACCAGCTATCCTGATCTCTCTAATAAACATCAGTTATGAGTTTTGTTCCAAAGATTTAAAACTATTGTTCCCTGAATTAGAGGTCTGGGTGTGACACCTTTAATCCTCCATTGTCAAAAAAAAAAAAAAAAAAAAAAAAAAAGCAAAGCAAAGCCGGGAGACCAGGGTTTTATGAATGACTGTTATGTAAGTATAATCCTGTTGTTAAGGCCCTTCACTGCAGCACATGATGAAATATCTTGGAATGTGTCTGGAGACTTTGAGTAAGATTTAAGAGATGTCCTTTGATATAAACATCCAACAGACTGAGACACTTCTCATTTAAAACCTTGAGTAAAAACCTGAACTTATATTTGCAGTTTCAGTCATTTAAAACTATAAACATCCCTCCAATAAGACCCAGAAGCATGTATTTGAATTTATTAATGATTTAGAAAGGAGTGGGAGCTGGGAGGAAGTGCACACTTACCGGTCACTTTATTAGGTACACATTGCTAGTAATGGGTTAGACCCCCTTCATGTCATTGATTCAACAAGGTGTTGGAAACATTCCCCAGAGGTTCAGGTGACATGACAGCGTCACACATTCACCATCAATGAACCTCCTGTTCCATCCAAAGGCTGTGGACTGGATTGAGATCTGGTACCGTGGAGGCTGTTGGAGTCCAGTGAACTCAAGTCCCAAGGCATGCACGTCCTGGGTCAAATAAATCAAGTCCTAAACATCCAGTTTCAGGTCCTAAATAAGTTACCGGTATTTGTTTCAGATGATCTGATCTTTGAGACATGGAGCATTATTACTGGAAGCAGCATCAGAAGACGGTCCACTGTGGTCATAAAGAGATGCAATACTCAGGTAGGCTGTGGAGTTTAAACCAGGATCAGTTGGTACCAAAGTGGGTCAAGAAAATCTCTCCCACACGGTCACACCACCAGCAGCCTGAACCGTTAACACAAGGCAGGATTGATCCATGCTTTCATTTGGACACTGAGTTCATCTGAATGTTGCAGCTGAAATCAGGACTCAACAATTTTCCAGTCTCTTCTAATTGTGGTGAATCTGTGTGAACAACTTCACGCTCAGCTTTGGCTCTCCAACTGCAAAACTGATAAGCAGCAGGAACCAGAGGCTCTCACTAAACTGTTGTTTCACATGATTAACATTTTTTAAGTATTTGTTGTTTTGATGTTGCGTCTAGTATTTGTGTGTATAATAACAGTTTTGTCCTTGTAAAAAAGCTTTTAAATATACTTGGAAAATAATTGATCTAAACAAAAATGACAAGCAAAAGAGAAAAAAGTCAACAAATAGAGATGCATATGTGCGAAAACATGAAGATTAAACACAACTAGAAATAGACTCATTCTGCTAAATAAAGATGTATGAAGGAAAATTAATCCTATATAGCCAGCAGAAAAAAACAGCCTAATAATGAGTGATGAACAAAGCACCATCCACCAGTGTGTGTGTGTGTGTGTGTGTGTGTGTGTGTGTGTGTGTGTGTGTGTGTGTGTGTGTGTGTGTGTGTGTGTGTGTGTGTGTGTGTGTTGTTTCCTGTGGTTTATGAGTCTAAAGAGGACCTGCTGAGCTCATATTTGTTGTTTCAGTTCATCAGATCCATATTTCACAGGCATCCCATCATCCTCTTTACTCGTTCTCTGTTTTGATTGTTTTCTTTGTTTTGACCTTCAGAACATAAAGTCAGTTAAAAAACACACACACACACACAAGAAGGTCAGAAAAGCTGTTTCCTCTCAGTGAGACCTCATTACCCACAGGCCACTTCTCCTGGACCACTCCCTGTCTCAAATGTCACCATTCAAACCTTTAAAAAAAAAAAAACGCCCTGTCCTCCATATTAAAAAGGTCACAACTTATTAAAGTCACCTCTGATAGAATCATTAGCTGCACCCCCTCCACTGTGAATAATTAAGATGAGGTTTAATTAAAAGGTGTGATGTTTGATCTGTGTAAGTCTGATTTATGTAGAGCAAACGACTCCTTCCACTTGAACCACCATCACCAGCAACCTCAAGGGAAACGTCCATCAGCTCCCTCACCAAGAAGGCTCAGCAGGGGATGATCTTCCTGCAGCAGCTGAAGAAACTCAAGGTGCCGACCACAATGATGGTCCAGTTCTACACGGCCATCATCGAGTCCATCCTCTCCTCCTCCATCACTGTGTGGTACGCTGGGGCCACCTCCAGAAACAAACCACAGCATGCGGTGTGTTCTGCTGAGAAGGTGATCGGCTGCAGCCTTCATGGGTTTCCTAATCTCACCTGGACAGTTTTCTTTATGTTACATTTTGAGGATTGTATGTTTTTATTGTGCAAAACAATAAAACTCTAAACTGAAACAACTGATTCTGTAGTTCAGACGACTGAAGAGCTGAGCAGCAACGCGAGTATCGTCTGGCACCGGTACCGTTTAATTTAATGGTGATTTAAAAACAGTTTTCATGTCAGTGAAGCTCTTTCTGTTTAACAGAATTAAAGATAAAAAAGCTTAATTGATCAGATTTTAGAGTGAAGAAAAAGAAACAAAGAGAATGAATGGATGAGAGAGAAAGCAGCTTATGAAGTGACGACTCCAGGAGGTCTAAAATAAGAGTGAGTCCTCTCTCTTCTAAAAGAAGTCACAGAGGCTGGAGGGAGCAGGGACATCTGAACTGTGAGGTAATTTACTTTGAAATAGCTGGTTTAGGGATCTTTGCTTTTTGTGTCATAAACATCTCCTCCTCTCTTCTTGTTGCTGCCCCAGTTAGACCACAGAAACCACACAGTGCTGCTGAGAGAGGCTCCTGCTGGAGTGGCAGTAAAAGCAAAACAAGGGCGAGTTTCTGTTGCATCATAAAATGCTCTACTGTTTGAAATTTGACACGCATGAAGAGGAAGAGGAGGGACATGGAAAGGAGGAAGAAACGACACAAGGAAGCAGGAATACCGAATGGAATTGGTCGGTCCTGTTGGGGCGTGTGAATGAATAACAGGTTTGTACGGCTGCAGCTGCTGGGTGACTGCCTGCAGGAGTTTCCTTACAGTGAAGTTCTGCTTTTACACCACCTCTTCAAAGTTCAAAGGTCATTAAAGTTTTGTAAACAGGGCTGAATTCTCGCAAAGAGGTAAGATTTACTGACTTCTAGATGATTTCTCACATGTTTTCTGAACATTTTCTTATCAATGTGTGCACTTTGACCCGGTGAGAGACTCTTAACACAAACCTCTGCTCATGTTTGCCTGCAGGAGACCCAGTTTCATGGTAAATGTTTGTGCAGCTCGTCCAGTTTCTATTAAAATAATTCTACTGATCAGCCTCCCAGAGGAAATCCTATCAGGGCAGAGGCAAAACATCGTTAGTTTTCTGACAGAACCACATCCTTTCACCTGGTTTGTCCTGTCTGCGATTTAGCTCTCCCTCTGCAGCTGTTTGATCTCCTGTAGTTTTTAATGTTGATCCTCAGTCAGGGAGCAGAAAGCTAATCTGAAAGTACATTTCACAGCAGTCAGGCTGCAGATTTAAAGGATAAAAACACGTTTTTATGTCTTTTTACCTCTCAAGTGTTGATCATTAAGGATCCCTTTTGAAATCTTGAAACTGTGTCCTATATTCATAATAGGACACAAGTAGATTTAGTGAGAATAACAAAGGCTCTGTCACTTTAATTTACCTGAAAATCATAGCACGATGCAGGAGTAACTCGTGTTAATCTGTAAGCTTTGCTTTGATGACCTGTTCACAGATCAGTGAGCTGTTAAATAAAACAAACAGGACTATCTAGGTGTTTCTACAAGTTGCACAAATAGCCTCTAGTACATTTTAGAAAAGAAAATAGAATATAAAAGCCCTTTATTGTCCCTCAGTGGGGAAATTCAGGTGCACCAGCAGCAAGTTACAGGCAAGTAGAGAAAAAACAAGTTCACACACAAGAACAAAAAGATATATGTAAAATAGAAAACTAAAAGCAAAAAAATCATGGCACAAAAAATATGTAATACTAGCATAGATACTATAGTAAAACAATCAAAAGTCATTACCAGATAAAGTGACAGAACTATCAAACTGAATACGGTTACTGTTATGAGGGACGTGCATAAAAAACTGGTTGTGCATAAGAAACTGTGCAAATATGTTGATACCATATTAAGGACTCCTTTATGTTTTTCTACAAAAAAAAAGAAGATATTTCCTTCAAACTTGATTAGCAGAATGAGAGGATTGAAATTTTTGATTTGAAAACACTCTTTCAAATTGTTTTAGTTCAGAAAACGTTTGTTAAGCAGCTGCAGAGGCTGTGCACTAATCAAGAGTGTATTCTGATGTTGACTTTAGACTCCTAAATAATCATTTGCAATTTTGCAAGCATACTTTTAAAAAGTCTTCTGAATGAATCTGCCCCATCAGAAGACTAAACTCACATGCATTTTGAGGTGGTGTTTTAATAATAGATTAGAGCAATTAAACAATATTCATTTATATGTTCTGAAAAAGTGTGCATGCATGTAATATAACCAAATTTTAAAAAAATCAGTGTGTGAAAGATTAGGCCCACTTTTGCAAAGTCAAACTGTTCTGGTGTCACCTGTGAGATGACAAGCTTGGACCAAACTGGATCATAAAACAGAGAAATGATGCAAAAGTCAGCAGATCTACAACAGAATGTTGAAATACTGTGATGTGCAGAAATAAACGCCCTCAAACCTGAAAGAACCAAAGCAATGTTCTTGCTATAATAAAGAGGATTGGGTCAAAACTCGACAAGAGGTTCTATAAGCTACATGGTGTGGACATTTCACACACTGCTTCTTCATTTTGGCTTATAGTTTTTTCTTAGCAGATACCATTGTGTGTTTTTGTAAACTTGAGGTTGGATTTAAATCATTTTAGGATCTGATTGCTTTATAATTTATCCTGGTCTGTTGAACCCTGGCGCCAAAAGAGGCAGAACTTTCCCCCCTAACCATTCATTCAGTTTGTTAAGGTTAGCAGATCTGAGATCCCTAAAGTGACTCCACCAGTCACGTATCTCCTGATATGATTAACTCGCTGTCATCCAGATGGGCTTTAACACATTTCAGCTCAGTTTCTTGTCAAACGCCAAACCTGCTGCGTTCTAAAACTGCTTTCAGGTAACAAAAACCACCGTTTTATCATTTCTGACCCAACAGATGGAGCTCAACTCTTTCCCACCAATGTCCAAGGTGGCCGTTTGTGGTGGAACGCATGGAAATGAGCTGACGGGGGTTTACATCGTGAGAGAAATGCAGAAACAGAAGGTGGATAAGATGGGATCGGTCTCTATAACCAGCATTCTGACAAACCCACGAGCCGTTGAGGTTTGCAGGAGATACATAGACATGGATCTCAACCGCTGCTTTACAGACGCCCTGCTGAGGTAAGGTGAAGTGGTAATTAGAAGTGTGAATAAATTCTGCAACCTTAAATGTTCTCTGGCCTGCAGTTCCCCCTTAACAGAGTCAACTCCCTATGAGGTGAGACGAGCTCAGGAGCTGAACGCTCAGCTGGGACCGAAAGGAGGCGAAGAGGCCGTAGATCTGCTGCTAGATCTGCACAACACAACCGCTAACATGGGCCTGTGCTTCATCTTCTACACCATCGACTGGCTCACCCTGCACATCTACAGATACGTACAGGTACACACACACACACACACACACACACACACACACACACACACACACACACACACACACACACACACACACACACAATGAAGATGAGAGCGACCATTCATTTCTCAGAGAATCACCATTTGATTATCAAAACGTGAAATAAAAATTAACACTAATAGTAAATTTGTTCAACTTTTCTAGATTTTTTATGCAATTTAATGAAAATTACAGGCTTTATTGAGAATCTGGTATTAGTTTCAACTAAAACTGAGCCCTACATGTTATAACTGATTAGTTGAAATGTCATCAGGTTTTAAAAAAATCAAAATGTCATAAGAAACTCTCAGGGGTTGTTATTAAAGTGTTTAAAGCAAGATGAATGGTTAACTTATTTTGATTTATATAAAATAACAAAAAAAGGGACATAATTACAGAATATTATCTTAAATTATTATTATTATGTTATAGAAACTTGATATCACCAGTAACAACAGATGCCTGGATTAAACCTAAATAGTTTAAATCAGAATCTCTTGTTTTTCAAATCTTGACCTAATTTCATGAGTGATTTGTTTAAATAAAGAATTGATTTTTTTTTCCCACCCTGAGACTTCTGTTGTGATGTGATGACATAAAATGAAAGATCATCTGATCCTGTGTGTTTTCAGACTAAAATGTCTCCTTTACCTGTGAGAGCCATCCAGCTGGACATTCCCAGCGCTGATGCTTATTCCCTGGAAGCAGTGGGAAAGCGTGGATTTGGTAGCTGTGTGAACTCATGCAGAAGTTTTACTTTGATTCCTGAACGTCTTTACTGAACTATGATTTTTATTTTTGCAGCAGTAGAAGCTGGTCCTCAGCCCAACGGTGTGGTCAGAGCTGATATCTTCAACATGGTGAAAAAGGCTGTGGACATCACAGTAGACTGTCTAAATGAATTTAATTCTGGTAAGACGACATCAACCAACACTGGGTTTTAATAAAATAGTACAGCTTCTATCTAGCATTCAGGTAAACGTAGAGAGCTGATTGATTTGAACCCACTCCTTCTCTCCTCCTCTGCCTTTAGGGAGTAACTTTGAAGCAGGTGCAGTGGATGTGTTCACTTTAGTGAAAAGTGTCGACTACCCAAGAGACCAGACTGGTAAAATCACAGCAGCCATACACCCTGACCTGCAGGTACAGGATGAGCTTCTGCTTTTTTAGACTCAAACATTGAATTTAAGTCTATTTAGAAATCATTAAGTAAATGTGCATGCTTTTTCCAGGATAATGACTTTAAGCTTCTGCGCCTGGGGGATCCAGTGTTTCTGTCCTTTACTGGAGAGACGCTGAGACACGAGGGAGAGGAGCTCTACCCGTTCTTCGTGAATGAATGTGCCTACTATGAGAAGAAGATTGCTTTCCATTTAGCTCGGAGGACAACTTTCACCTTGCCCTCCATTTGTGTGAAGAACTGAGATGAGACCAAAGAAAGGAAAAAACTCAATAAATGAGCAGAAATCAATGAAACGTTGAGTTGAAATCTCTCTACCTCTGTCCGATGGGCATCAGAGCTCATCTGTAAAGAACTTTGATTATTTTGATTAAAACTTGAAGAAACTGAAATGCAATCACTATGAAGACAAATGTTTCACTGTTTTGAACAGCTTGTAGAAATTATAACATAAGGTTAATACCTTAAGCTTGACTTTTTATTCTAAATTATTATAATTATGTTTACAGTATCTGGAAATATGATCATATTGCTTTGACAATCCTAAAACTCCTCATATGAGGAAGTTGGCTCCTTGCAGTGTGATAGTTTATTCTACTTAGACCTGGCTTTTAATTTAAATTGTAATAATTTTAAGATAAAATAAAGTTTTGAGCTGTGTTGAAAACAATGTTTGTTCTTTTATGAGGCCCTACCAACTATAAATAGCCAGTGAAATTTAAAAAAGCATATTTTCTCATATTTAAGTCAACAGTAACAGTAAAAGTCTGTGTGCGACCTGCGTTAACAGCAGCTGTAACGTTTAAAGTGTCTGTTTCTTAAGATTTACATAGAGTAACACAAAATAACTTCAAAAGTTGGCAAATGTCTAATTTAATAATACAGGAACAATACAATAGTGTGCTTCAGAACACCTAAAAATGTTTACAAAGGCATAGGAGAGTTCATGTCAGACAACATCCGCAAACATTGTGGCACAACAACAGATCTATTATGTTACTGAGAAGACTTTAAAACAAAGTTACAAATGTATTCAGTCTGTCACACAAAGAGCTCACTTCCTGGAGGTTCAACTGAAGTTGATTATTAATACCATTTTATTTTGTTTCCCAACAATCTCTTTATTTTGTCCTCTTGACACAGAACCATAACTTGTCCTTTTGAAGGATCAGACCATCGGTTGGGTTCAATTATTGCCAAACTTTTCCCGTGAGAGGATTTTATTGCATCTATTTAAATTAAAGTGATAAGTTTATGTGACCAGGCATCCATCCATTCACTAACTAATAAAACAGAGTTCAACAGGATTAGAGAGATACCTCTTAACTCTAAAACATTTTTAAAAACTGAACTCTCTCCAAGTGTAAAACAGCAGTAGTTTAGTTTTAAAGTAACCGGTTTCCCCGAGTGGCGTCAAGTCAGTTCAACTCTCAAAAATTCCAATAAACTGCATTTTGAACACAGTAGATCAATCAGCAACAGTGACAATGGGAGGCGAGTGGTTCCATTTTTAGTGAGTGACATTTGGTGACATTTATATACCACAGGCTAAAACCCACAATTACCACAGATGATGGAAAGGTCAGTTTGAAAGACATGCAAAGGCCTGATATTTAAAATTATGCACAAACAAGACAACAAAACGCTTAAATGAAGGCCCGTTTGATATTTTTGCCAAACAGAAATTGCTACTTAGACTTGGACGACTCCAGGTCTGAAATTCATGATAGTGCAAGTTTATAATCTCGAGCTGAATTAAGGACAATGTGGTGAGCAGCTTTAGAAGCATTGGCAACCAAAACGAAGGCAACAAAAAATAATAGCACAAAAATTAATTCAACATTAGAAATGACAGAATGCAAAAATACATGCAAAAAACCAAAAGATTAAATAAAACCAGGAAATAAACCATCTCTGCTTGTGATGTACTTGTGATGATTAGCTGCACCACCATGTTGGTCTGTGATACCCTGTAATTGTTTTAATCTCCTACAAGACCATTAAAACATGCATACTGCATTTTAGGGAAGATCTGAGACCTGTTGGTTGTTTAAAGTAGATTATTGCTCTTTATGCTACCCTGTAAGCGATCATGCGGGTGTAGCTCTTGCGGTGACTTCTGGCTGCCCACAAGAACAGAGCAGCTGCCATCATCTGCAGAGGGAAGGAGATGAGGGCGAGGTAGAGAGACCAGCCCATCGAGCCCTCGACCTTGTGTGGTAGTCCGTTACTGTAATGCAGCAAATCCACACCGGCTCGGAAGCAGCAGACGGTACCGAGAGAGCATAGGCCTGAAGAGAGAAGAGGACAGAGTTGAGGCGCTCTTACAGGAGGAGTGTTGAATCACCCCGACATCTGAGGCCTCCTCTAAGACAAGTTATCAGTGGAAACTGAAGGGAGTGCTGCTGGCCTTCAACCTTCACCATCTGTTTCTGAGGCACAGCATCGTAATCAGCACTTTCCAAACTGTTATATCAACTAAAGAACAAAGATATTCATGTCAAAAGTCAAAGATGTTCAATGTCAGCAACTAAATGCAAAATATTTGCTGGATCAAACTAATTAGAAAACTAAAATTCTCCAATAAGTACAAAAAAATCTCACATTTGCAAGAAATAAAAAACAAATAAAATGCCTCTACAGCTAAAACAGAAGGATATGATTTAAATCCTGTCAGGTGCTTCTATTTTAACTGGCTCAGCTTTTGTCGTCTTTACGGTAATGATTCAGCAGACGAAGAAATTCAGACCAACAGTAAGTGAGTTTTAAGCAACCCAAACGTGACAGCGCTCAGCCATTCAAGTCAGTGCATTCCAGGTGGTAAAAGGCTGCTATTCTTCAGTTCAGAGAAACGTGTTAAAGGCAAGTTAGGTTCAAGGAAGCACAGTAAATAAATGATAGAGATTCATATTAAACAAATAAAGAAACAGACATTTAGAATGGACACTCACTCCTGTTCAAACCTCCCACTGGGAGCACACGGTTTGGAAACCATGACACTTATGTGGAACTCCATTATGAGACAAAACATGAAGGTTTTGATCAAACAAACCCACTCACGTCTGGAGCAAGATCACTTGATAAATCCTTAGTCTCAGAGCCCAGTATGACCTATCCACCAGAATGTCAAATTCAAGCTTTTTCCTCCTTTAATTTTATTTTTCTAAAGTTAAACATTTTATTTGAATTTGCACAATTTTCAAATTGTATTTATTTTCTCTGTTTTGAAATGCAGCCCTACTTGCATTTAGTTAAAGGGAAACATCAGCAGCTCCATAAGCTCCGTGTTACATGATAATAAATACTATCAACAGGTTTTGAATTGTCTAGAAGAAAAAAAAAAGATAATCTCACATCCCGCATCTGTAAATGGTCTGCAGACGTTTCACTGAATGATTTTTGCAGTGCACAGTTAAAGAGATGCATATTTTCTCACCTGCAAGGAAATGGAGAACTCCTACACCCAAGGTGGGGGTGAAGCTGCGGCAGAGGCAGGCGCAGACTCCAACGAGTCCACTGAGAAACACTAGTGCCAGTGACACCAGGGGCAAGAGAAACTGGCATCTCCACAAGTCTGGATCAGAGATAAAAGGCTAAGCTTTTACATTCTTAAGCTCATACTGTAACTGTGGTAAAACACATGTTTCGGTTTTAAAAAACACATCTATTTGATGGAAGCTTTGCATACTTTACTTTATGAATAACTTATTTAGAGCAATAATGATTTATTTCTCCAGAAGGAAGAGGTGACAGACTCACATGTTCTCAGCAGGTCCTCGGTGGTGTTCTTTTCCTGGTATTTGTACTTTGGGCTGAACTGCTGAGGAAGGGTGAAGCTCACACAGCGGGTCTCCATCTTTGGGTCTAAAGAAAATGAAACGACACAGATCCAGATAAGTTTTCTGTAGACAGCATCCCTATTATTTAAAAGAAGGTGTGATAGAGGTCCAAGCAGAATCACAAACTCTTTTTTCTACAAATCAGGGAAAAAACATGACTTTGTGAAACTTGCCGTTACATTTTAAAGTGCCTGTGACTCCATATTTAAATCACTTTATATTAAACAGGTGTAATCTTTGATGCCTCTAGATTAGCGTTGCACCATTATAACTCAAAATACGCTGTAATTATTTCCTAACGAGCAACTCAGAGATCAGAAGAAAGCGCCGCCTTCCGGTTCTGCTGGGTTTCTCCTTATTTGGCAGCCTGACACTTCTGCTGCAGCAGGGGGCAGTGTCGTCACGTGAAAGAGAAACAAAACTGAAACTAAACACTACACGGTCTATGGACAAAGGCGGCGGCACTGCCTCGCTCCAGGTGTCGTGAACGTGCATGTGGGAGGAGAATTTACCATATAAGCAAGTCCGGATCACTATGACCTCATAGCGGGCTGGAGTGAAAAAAACGGTTTGAAACCTGGGTCTGAAATCTGGAAGAACTTCTCACTGGCTGTACTAGGAGACAGATGGACGCCGTTTTTTGCTCTTTCTGGCAGGTTTAAGGTGAGAACTCAACATTGCAACATGATAGATAAGTCAGAAAACATGGAAACCGATGTCATGGGCACTTTAACATTTCACACAGGCTAAGCAAAGGTGATTCAACAAAGTGTTTAAACATGAAATCAGTTCTGTGACTACCACTTTAATCCAAAATATGGTGTATTAGTAGTGGAACACCATAACCCTCCACCTGTCTTTTCAGGACTTTCACACGATATTCAAGTAGTATGAAGGTACATCCGAATCAATCAGCCTGATTGCACCAAGACAACAATCACTTTAATATCAATATGTTCTTTAAATTAGATCGCATGCATTTTTAAGAATACCAGATTTAAGTTAATTGGATATGGAAAAGTCGTCAACCCGATGTACCGGTGGTCAGAGGGGCTGATGGCTCAAAATGACAGCCTGACTACAGATGTAGTTTACCACCACCAAAATGTGAGTGCGTGACTGAAAAGCTCTGATGTATGCACTGCAGAGTGCTGAAATTAAATATTATTCTGAAAACTGAGACACTGTTGGACCAGCAATCCAGTCTTTGATTGTGTTGGTTTATTTCAGGCTGGTGAATGTAGCTCCTGGTCACTCAGCTGCCTCTCCAGTCAGTCTTACATCCTAAAGGCAGACTAACTCAACCATCTGGGGCTGGAACTGGTGATGCAGGCTAGTTGGAGTTCATTGGTGCTCACTAATCTTTCTTAATTTTATGTTTTACAGTAGATGGGATGAGAAACTCTTTCAGCCAGAGAGTTCTATAGAAGCTGATACCAGAACCATTAATGGGTTTTATTGTGTTTCCTGGGTAGCAAATCACTGCAGGATACATAGTTTTTCTTTTGGGTCATTCACTCTTGCTGGTATAGATTCATTTGTAATTACCTACTCCCATTTGCTTATGGAAATTAAAGTACCATGTAAATTCCCCACAGAGTTTTTAACCCTCCACTGATCAACATAAAACCTACAGCTATTACGGAGTTGAATCGTTGATATCAGGAAAAAGATAAGAGCAAATTAAAAGAATGTAAGATAACCTACAAGTTGAGAAGCAGGAGTTAAAAGATGAACAGTGATAAGTTTCAAGACACCCAGATCACTGCAGCCACTGAGGTTGGCATACTGTAAACTACCTTGACATCCATTTAGATGAGTGCACTCTGAGGGCTGTGCTCTGCCGCCACTGTCATTGCCTGGATGAAGACCATCTGTTGATTAAGACACTAGTTACAATCTTAATCATCTTACCAGTTTATATGTTAAAAAAAACTTAATTTTACTTGTATGTTTGTAAATATAGTAACATTATTTCTTAAAGAACTTTCCCTTTTTGGAACACATTGCATTACATTTATTTAGCAGACACTTTTCTCCAAAACGGATGGATTTTTGCACTAGTGCAGAGGGATTTCAATATTTTTTGAGTTATTATAACAACTGAGAGCTACTGCGCTCCACTCTGGTCAAAGGAGGAAAAAATATTAAATCTTTACCAGCAATGAACTCATTAGTCTTGCACACAAAATGTAACCCATACACACAAATGTATTATCCATTCTTTTGAATTGTGTGCCAGTTTAAAGGGATATTTTGAATTGGCGGTCTATAGGTTATTTATCTACAGTGAGGACAGCACTCAAAGTGAGCAGAGCCTTTAGGAACAGGAAGAAATTCTGACTGAAACAACAATCAGATCAGGACAGACACTCCTGCTGAATGGTGACAAACTAGTGGCTAGTTGTTGGGTATTTACAAAACGTTTAACGTTTTATTAGAATGCTATATTACTTATTTCTAAACCTCCACAATTTTGCATGAGACTTTGTTTCAACCGAGAAACATCTGAACTACTATGCTACTATACCGCTGGTGAAGTGGCATAAACACCATAAACTAAAACCGTCTCATGCAACGTTGTAGAGGTTTACAAACAGGTAATAAAGCATTCTAACGCAACAGCAGTCTTTTAGAGCAAGACCTGTTTTTAAAACCTGAAAATTATCCAGTAGTTTGTCATCATTCTGCAGCAGTTTCTCCTGTTCTGACTTTTGCTTTGGTCAAAAGGATTTATTTCTTCCAGTTTCTAAAGACGCCACTTACTTTGAGTGATGTCACCAGTTAGTATGGTCCTTATTATCTTTACTGTGGATAAATAACTGATGGAACACCACTCCAAATGACTGAAATATCCCTTTATGAACACTTCATTACATAAGACAGTAGGTTGATCTGAAGAGATGCTGTTGTTCATGACCACAGCTAACTATTCTTACTGATCAATAAGCAATCTGCAGTTTAAATCTCTAAATGGAAGCAATATCCAATCCTGCTCCTTGAGGCTTGAACATCACTGCATGTTGTAGTTGTTTACTCTCTTCCAACACACCTGATTTGAATCAATGGGTAATCAATTGGCTTCTATAGGACCTGAAGACATGTTGAACAGGTAATTCAATCATTGGATATGGTGATGGAGAGGTAAGCATGTCATTCCTGGTATTTTTTTGTGGCTTTACTTAAAACCCCTTTGTGAACTGATATGTTCTGTTACCTATATCTGTCACAATTAACCTTAAACCAGATCCTGTGGGGCTCCTTTGGGCGGGGGAAGGAACCATTTCTAGCAGACTGTAATACCTGGCTCTTTAAACCAGTGTGACCGGCTGGGCACCTGGATGCACCTCCACCACAGACCCAGAGTTCCGTTCAGGCGGAACATGGTGTCACTGTAGTTCTTCTCCTCGAAGTCGCCGCTGATGAACTCTTCTTTCAGCTGCGACAGGTTGGCTCCCCGTATGACCGGCGGGCTGCTGTACTGGAACCAGTACTGAGTTCCCACAGCCACGGAGAGGTAGACGGTGGCCAGCAGGCTCAGCACCGAGCCGATGACCAGCGCTGTGGCATACCGGTTATCAACCATGGTGGTCTGAAGGAAGACTGCTGGATTTGAGACCTCACTCTGATAATTAAAGCTTTTAGTTCTGATGTTTGGAGCAGCCCGGGTTGTTGTCAATAATTTGTCCGCTTGTTGTTTTGGCACCAAATCATGTTGTCGTCTGACGGGCTCTGTAAACTTTATCCTGTCATGATGTCCAAAACACAAAAAGGCTGGAAAAAACACAACATGCACACACGTTAATTTTAGTTTAAGCCACAAATCCTCAGTTGAAATTATGCTGTTTTTATTCCAATGTTTTGCTAGTTGTATTTGTAAGCTAACACAGCTAACGCTTATAATTATGTGCAGAAAACCGCCTCCTTCTTACTGCCAAACCAACTTTACATTCTTTTAGTCATTTTAAAACACTTTATTGACAAGAAAATTATTTTAATAATACCTTATCTTCTCGGCGAAATCAAATTCCAACAGGCCCTCGCCATCGCTTTCTTTTTCGGTTTAGTTTAATAGCGGTGTTAGCATCCAACATTACGGTGACTACCGCCACCAAGTGGACGGAGTGAAAACTGATTGAGTTGCACAGTAGGTCAAGTAAAGCAGTGTTTTTCTCCTTTTTTTTTTTTTTTTTTTTTT